>JBBIGA010139869.1:0-20422 GCA_037576975.1 Alestes dentex | reverse complement strand
CTCGTTAACACACCTGATCACTAATCAGCTCGTTAACACACCTGATCACTAATCAGCTCGTTAACACACCTGATCACCAATCAGCTCGTTAACACACCTGATCACTAATCAGCTCGTTAACACACCTGATCCACTAATCAGCTCGTTAACAAGCCCGTTCTGTGCTGAAGTGGTTTCTTAAAGAAGTGAAGGAACTTAAACATGCAGGGCAGCGTGGCCTCCAGGGCCAAGGTTGTTAAATACTGGAATATTTTCATCTTCTCAGTCGTATTCCTGGACCACTGCTGCCCTCCAGACTCTTGTGTTTCTTCTCTAACATGGTTTCCTAGTCCTGGATGCCACTGCCCTACTTATTTAAGTGCTTTCCCTTCTTTAAGACACAAACTTCAACACAGTAAGGGCATGTTGAGGAGCTGATTAGTTGGATCAGGTGTGCTGAGCTGATTAGTTGGATCTAACAAACCCATTTCCCCTCAGTAGCTCGTGAACTAGTTCTGTGTTGGAGGCAGCTCTGCTGGAACACCAGAGTCCTGTTCCATGAAACAGGATTAAGAGAAAGTCAGGCTTACTTTCCCTTACTTTCCCTTGAAATAAGACAGACTTTCCCTTAATCCTGTTTCATAGAACAGGACCCAGGTGGTCATCAGCCCTCCTCCTTGGGATCTCTTCTAGCACACAAACGATTATGATCCAGCCAGTCAAGGTCTTCAGAAGAACATAATGAGCTGGGACAGGTGCTTCAGAGGGTCCACTGGAACACCTTGTTATTAGGAGGTGTGAGCGGAGGTGTATAGTTTGGTGAGATATGTCTCCATGGACCACGGAGCAACATATATCAACATTCAAACAGTGTTTTCCAGTTCCTGAGGGACATCTGAGCTTTTTCACTGCTTCCAACATGTAATCCAACAAATCAGCTGGTTATCAAGCTCTTGCTGCGTTGAAGTGGGTTTGGTGAAGAAGGGACGGAACTAAAAGGACCAGGATTGACAAAAAAAAAAAAAGTTACTGGATTGTTGGAGTGATTCACTAGAACTATTTCTCAACCATTGGGCCGCAAAGGCTTTTGATTGGGCCGCAAATATAAAATCGAGACAGACCACTGCTCCACAATTGGTTATTTAATATCATCTGATGTGGCCAGGTGGGCCTTGGCAACATGCTGTGTTGGAGAGGTGGGCCTTAATGTTGAAAAGGTTGAGAACCATTGCTTTATATTATATGGAGGTTCTTCAAACTTTACTGATGCATCTTGTTTACAAAAGTGGTTCTCCAAAGAATGGGATGAACTGGAACGGACATTGGAGCCATACCTTCTCGTCCAACATCAGTGTCTGTCCTCATAAATGCTCTGCAGAATGAATGGACACAAGTTCGCACAGAAACTCCAAAATCTTGTGGAAAGTCTTCCAAGGAACGTGGAAGCTGTTATAGCTGCAAATGGGGACCAACTCCAGATTAAAATCTATGGATTTGAATCCAATTTCATTAAATTCCCCATTGCTGGAATCGTCAGGTGTCCTAATACTGTTGTCCATACAGTGCAGGTGTTTGTACTAAACCGACACTTGAGAAGATCATCACTGTCAAAGTCCACTGAGGCAGAGGGGCCTAAAGGGATGGGACAGTGTGAAGGTGTTCTATGTTTAAAAAGAAAAAGAAAAAGTACTTTATTTCTGGTGTAGTTTGTGTGTAAAATAACCACATAAATCATGCGGAATATATAGTTTTTCTCATTACTGATTGTGCGTGTCATCAGTCGGTGTAATTTATTGTTTTAAACAGGCTCTCCTTTGGTGTGGAAGGAAAAAGAGCAGCATTAATTTCATTAGAGTCGTCTCATCTGTTTGTGTAATGGTCTGGTTCCTCGTTATCCCGTTTTCTGGGGATTCGCACTATTACTGAAATAATTAATATGTAATGGATTTTGCAGTGGAAAATGTATGTAATAATGACATTTCAAAGAGGAGAGAAGTTTTCTTTTAATAAATCTGATGAAATAGAAACCTTTTGTTTTTGATCTCAGCTTCTGAGGATCTGGAGGAAGTGCCACAATTGTTTTGTACTTTTTTTGTCTTCTGAGCTTCGTTTATCTTTGCATAGTTTTACAGCCATAATTCACTTTTACATGACCGTATTCCAACTTCTCTTCATCTCTCAGATTTACACAGGCTGTTTGTTACTGTGTTTTTAACGAGCTCTGCTCTGACTGGCTGCCCAGTATTGCAGCCGAAACACTCCCTATAACTTCAGAGTTCATGGGCGGGGCCAAAGTGCTATAGGCTAATATTGGTGAATATAAATGCACTTTTGTGATCTAACAGTCTGAATAATAATCTGTTTTTGCAGAATCTTAGTTTCTTGACGGACTTTCACAGTGATCACCTGCCCTCCTGGAGGTCTATTGTCCTGCCGTGTTCCATCCTGCATCTAAAATTCTCCAGCCAATCAGGGACTTCTGACTAAGGTCATTAGCAAGAACAGGTTTTGCGGATTGTGGCCGGAACTTCTTAGGAAGGTAGATCTTCACGTCCAGTGTTGGTGACCACTGTGCTACGTCAATATCATTTAATTCAAGAAAGTGAGGACTTGAAGGGAACAGTCTCTGAATCCAAAAACAGTGCAGCATCAATAGTTTATGTCTTTGCCTTCTTCGTGAGCATGTCCTTGATGGAAGGCAATTTACGTTTCTGACCTGTCAAAAAAACAAAAATCAAATCAAAACATCAACCGTAATTGTCCACATATATAATTAATATGATTAACATAGTATTAGCATAAAACTCACCTTTCTTCTCCTCCTGGCCGGCTCCGGGGTTTTTGGAATTCTTTGCGTAGGCGGCTTTCATTCTCTGAATGTTTCTCTTGCTGGCGACGTTGTGGTCCACGATAGGGCGAGGGTAATCTTGACCCACGATGCACCCTGCTTGCTGCTGGACGCTCCTTGGTGCTTTCCAGGGTTCATAAATGTACTCGACTGGGAATTTCTTCAGAACTGGGAGGTATTTTCTGAAATAAAGTAAAGTGGCCCCTTATAGTCACACGTGAACAAACTACACCACGGCACACAGTAAGAAATTCTTTCTCTGTATTTAACCCATTCACCAAGTGAGGCAGGGGGCTGCCATCAACGCCGGGCGCCGGGGAGCAGCGTGTGGGGGGGGGTACCTTGTTCAAGGGAACCTCAGTGATAGCAGTTTTGGGATTCAAACCCACAACCTTCTGATTGCAGGGGCAACACCCAAACTACTCGGCCACCAGCTGCCTGCATTTTTCACATTTTTTATTGGTCATGAAAATAGCATGAATGCAGCGATTATGCAATTACTAATTCATATAAAGTAATCTGACTCACTTTCTGCCTGAAACTGGTTTTTATTCGATGTAATACATTTGATATCATACATTTAATATTAAATCAACTGACAAACACTTTCATATTCCATTTATATCGTTAATAATATCCAAACCAGACTCGATGTAGCAGTTTTGATATCATGTTGTTAATTCATTTTAAAGATATGGAAAGAAATGTAATTAATGAGACACAGATATGGACTCATTTCTGGTCATTAAATCATAAGACCTGTTTAACATTTCAATACAGTTATTTTAAAACAAGAATAAGATGGATGGAAAGATGGACTTTGTGCTTGGAAAATTACTTCCACCTTGATGTATTCGTGTCTATATTATGGCTCATAATTGTAATAGTCCATTTGAGATGACTGCTTCACTTTGTTTGATCGTATTAATGACATAAAAGCAGGTCTTTACTTGATGTAGTCCCCGGTCTTGTCGGTCTTCTTCCCGAAGGCGATGGGTGAGTAGACTCTGAAGTACTGGTGGAAGAAGGCGCTGGCTGAGAGCCACTGCCAGTTCCCGGCGTTCAGCGCCCAGTCAGCGTCCAGCAGCAACTCCTCAAACACCTCGAGGACAAACAGATCCCATAAACATTCACAACCTCCCCCGGAATGTCTGCAGAACTCTTAAAAACAAAAGGTTCCTAAATGGTTCTCGGCTTTAATTGGTGTAGAACCTCTATTTGAGGTGGAAGCTCTTCATAAAGGGTCTATACATTAAATTACAGTACTCTGTTTACATCACCCAGTTTACATCACTCTTTTTACATCGCTCTGTTTACATCGCTCTGTTTACATCGCTCTGTTCACTGTGTTTACATTACTGTGCTAACATGGTGTGATGCACTTTAACATCCCACTTGCACATAGTACATATGTAAATCTGTCAGATTGCTTTAACTCTTATAACTTAAAGAACTTTTCAAAAAACTCTAATTTAGCTTACAAATTTTACCTTTAACCTGTGCTGCTTCTTCTTTAAGCTTTTTTACTTTTTATCTTAGATTTGTGTTTTCTTATTTGTGTTTTAGAAATGTTCAGCTTTATATTTTTGTATTTAAAATTGTTCTTACCTTTATATTTATTTTTACTTTACTTGTGCTTATTTTTATTTTTGTTTTAGAATTTTTCAGATTTGTGTCAAATTAAAATTGTACTTATTTTTATAATGTTGCACAGCCATTAAAGGAGGTTCAGGATACATTTTACTGCATGTTGTACTTGTACAACCAAATAAAGAATCTTGAATCTTGATTATACTGATGGGTTCCTAAGGGCAAACTTTTTTTTTCAGCCAGGGACCCTTCCAGTGTGAAAAAAACCCTCTTCAGACATTAGAAATTTGTGGTGGGTTTCTAGTTAGAATAAGCAGGTGAGTAAGTTCGCTTTTAAGGGCTGGGCAATATGATTATGGGGTAAAACCATTTTCTCACGTAAATGCATCTAGTTCTCAGCTGAAGTATGAATGCGTGGTTGCTAAAAAAACAGTATTTGGAAGGAGGCACACAACCACTGGTTTTATGGGCGAAAAAGTTCTACTCGCACCGTAGATTCAAACCAATGATCTGATTCTCTTCATTCACTGCACTCCACTGACTGTGTCTTGAACCACCAAGGAGGCGTTAACTCACTGACTCTTACCAAACCATTTATGGTGAAGGACGACTGAACGTGTAGCCGCAATCACAAGCTGATTATCTTTAACGAGACCACAGCGAAGAGTGAGACACGTCTTTTTTTAATAACTGACCTTAGCTGACGTGTCAGAGTTGAAATTTTTCCAATTACTCACCACAGCCTCGCAGGAGAAAAAAAAACGGGTGGAAAAAATAAGGAAAAAAAAAAAAAATAATAATAACACTTAAGAACAACAGTGCGATAGCTTCTGCCCATCCTGTAGACTGCTTTTCAAACACAGACCTTTTGACCCTCCTCCCAGCTAATCCACAAGTCTCCACGGGTCAGGAAGCAGGCCACAGCGTGCCGGGCCAGGTGGTGGATCCAGCCCTCTTCTCGGAGCTGCGTCATTATGGCATCAATAAAAGGGAAGCCTGTGCGAGCCTGAAGGAACAGAAAGGGCTCAGTCGTCATTTGGAGCAATGCAGGGGGGGCAGTGGGAATGGTGTTGTTAGATTATAATAGAATTTTTCTTAGTATATTGTGTATTATCAAACATTTCAGAACACATTATAGCATAACTAAACAAACTGCATAGTAACAATGAGCCGACTGGAGGTCAGACCTTCAATAACAATAAAAGGACCAGTTTTTGCAGTTAATGTCAGAAATTGAAACTCTCAGGCATTAGAGCTGCCATAATTGCCTGATTAAAAATTAATTGATTAAAATGTACGTTCTTGGCAAATCTGCCGAGTGACTACTTTAGAATTTGAACTTCAGAATTAAAAATGAAATCAGAGGGTCGCTGTAAAGGACCCTCTGATTTCCAGGGAGTGCCATCACTAATAGGGAAGCAGGGCCTTACGAATGTAGTTACAAATTTTGGGTATATGAAGTCAAATTTAATTTCAGCCTTTAGAAATCATTGCAATTAATACATTACAGTTATTTGATCATGTGGACTTAAATATTGCAAACTAAAACAAAATGATCTTTTTAGATCTTTTGTTCAATATTTTCTAAGTACTCTAAACAAGACATCACTGTATTTTTATCTACTTTTTTTATGTTATCTGCCTGGAGATCTGCTCTCAACTTGTGAAATGTGATGAATTATATAAATTGTAGTACTATACAGCTTTCTTAGTCATTTTAGGATCATCTATAGCTCCGCTCCTCATTCAGGACATCTAACATTTTTTCATTTTTCTTTGCAGACTTTAAGGGTTCTACTCATTATTCAAAACAGTGAAGGGCCAGCATATTAGAATAAGTTTCTATAGTGTACTGTAGTATTTTGTACATCATGAAAACAACAATATCGCCCACCTTCAGTGTAATGTAATAACAGAACTGAAAGTCTGGGGTGGCTCTTATTGAACTTGCCTCCTTCCACGCAGCGAGATGTTCTGGGTTGCGGTCCCAGTCAACCTGCATGCAGTTCGGGTTGCCCTCCATTCTGCTGAAGTTGGGGATGCCGAAAGCTGCGGTGTAGAAGAACTCTCTCCACAGCAGCTGGCCGTGCAAGGAGACCGGGGGTTGGGAATGCTTCCTCTGCGAAGAGATCCCACCAAAAATAGGCATTAAACTTATGTTTGTGTTCTTTTCAACATAAACAAGGTGTTTAATAGAGGCAGGTACACTCTGGCGAAATTAAAATGCAACTATTACTTCATCTGTAAACATGCCTACCCTCCTCTCTGTTCAAATGATGTCCACTATATGGCCAAAAGTATTGGGACACCTGACCACTACAGCAACAGAGATTTTAATGATGCTGCATTCCAATCCATAGACTTCAATCTGGAGTTGGTCCCCCTTTGCAGCTATAACAGCTTCCACTCTTCTTGGAAGACTTTCCACAAGATGTTGGAGTTTCTGTGGGAATTTGTGTCCATTCATTCTGTCGAGCATTTATGAGGTCAGACACTGATGTTGGACGAGAAGGTCTGGCTCACAATCTCCGTTCCAGTTCATCACAAAGGTGCTGGATGGGGTTGAGGTCAGGGCTCTGTGTGGCCAGTCAAGTTCTTCCACTCCGAACTCATCCAGCCACGTCTTTATGGAGCTCGCTTTGTGCACTGGGGCACAGTCATGCTGGAACAGGTAAGGTTCTTCCCCAAACTGGCTCCACAGAGCTGGAAGCATGGTGCTGTCCAGAATGTCTTGGTCTGCTGGAGCATTAAGATTGTCCTTCACTGGAAGTAAGGGTTCTAGCCTAAACCCTGAAAAACAGGGTGTGTCCCAACACTTTCGCCAATATTGTGTATCTTGAAGGTGGGAGAAGCTTTGGAAAACAAGTATCTTTAGGTGGCTACTTGAGGGGAATCTGCTAGGAAGACAAAATATTAGCCTCTACATCAGTTACTCTAACCATCAGGGCTTCTTAATTAATGGCTGTGAGGTAGTATGAGATGTTTGTGCACTGCATGCTGGATACTGAAGAGAGAGGATAAAACTGATGGATAAAAATTGAATTCTGGAAATCCGAGGAACGGAGTGCAGAATATTACATAACACAACAAATACCATGTTAGATCATAGTTTTAGGCCACAACGCACCTCTAAGGTTTAAATCACAAAGATGATCTAATGTGGTTCAATCTCTTCGCCTGTTGTTGTAGCACAAAAAAAAAAAAAAAGAAAGACAGTTTTTCCGTGAGGATGCCGACTCACCCCTTGGTACACCTCCACCAGGCGCCACCAGAACGTGCGTGCAGACAGGCAGCCGAATTTGACGTATGGGCTGAGGACGGTGGTGCTGGGTCTCAGGGCGTTCGGGGACGTCTGGGGTTTCTCAAAACCGCACACCCAGTTCTGAAATCGAGCAGAAACACAGCCAACACCACTCACTCGAGGAAATGCTTGAGTCAGGCCTTCAGCGTTCTGTGACCTGTTTCTGCTGGAGGAGCAGATTGAGATCTATAGGGGGTTCTTTGGAGTTTGACCTATAATTTATGGTCATTTGAGTGTGTGCACACTTCAGGGAGTTACCGCTCGCTGCATGTGCTCCTCCAGTCTCTGCAGAGCCGCCTGCTCTCCCCCCGGGTAGAGACTCGGTCCTAACGAGGAGGAATCCAGCCCGAGCTCCTCCAGCGTTGGTACCCCATATTTCTCATCATGGTTCTCTGAGGTTGGTGTGGAAACACCTAGTCCAGAAACGGCACAGATGAGTGTGAAGTGTTTTAGCTGCCACCTGGGGCATCGGACAGTCACGGTGACCTTCAGGTTTTATGGAGGTTTAATTAATCCAATTAATCAAGAAAGTAGAAATGTTCTGCAGGGAGGACTGGATCCGACTGTGTTAAGCTGCTCAGGGCTGTTATTCTAAACAAACATTAATAATGTGGCGCCAATAACGTGTGCAATAACCTGACACTACTTTGTAATTTCTTATTTGGGGTTAAATCATTATGAATATGTGCATTATTATCTCATTACTATGTGCAATAGTTTACTATGTGCAATATCATGTGCAGTTTTCTTATTAGGTGCTAAAACATTATCAATGTGTGCAATATTTAATTTTTATATGCAAAAGTCTTACCATGTGCAACATCACTACTAACGTCAATATTACTGATCCACTACTGATCTCTATTGCAGCAGTAACCTCCATTTCTGTTACTAGTAATTTACTTATCTGTACGTTTCCTATTGTGAATATAGTATACTGTATTTCATATTGAACTTTTTCGGAAGAACAGTGTGGGAACAGTATCTTGCTCAAGGGTACCTTAGTGGTGCCACTAGCTGTCTTGGGATTCGAACCCACAACTTTCTGATCGCCCGAGCCCTAATTATATATTGTTCTTGTCTTTGTGTCTCTGTGCGTCTGTGCAGTTGTAAGCGAAGCAATTTCCTCTGGGATCAATAAACTTTTCTGATTCTGATTCAATATTTTAAAAAGAACTCAAAATAAAATAGTTTTACTATAGATAACTTTTGTTCCAGAACAGCTTACCCATTTATTTAAGCCAGAAATATCACTCATTGCATGTGTGGGTTATTCGATGTACAGATTTAATCATATCTCATGGAGATTATGGATGTGTACCTATATTCCATGTAACATGTTTGAGTTGACTAGAACCACAATGGGTTTGTAGAGGTGCCGGAAGAAGTGCTACCTTTCATGTCCTCTCTAGTCGGTGCAGCTGCTGGTCTTTTGGGCGGGCCCATTTTCTGCACAACAGTCTGGAAGCGAACATACGTCAAAGGAGCCTTTCCGTTGTTCTCCTCGACGATCCTGTTGTACAGAGACCAAGTGAAACTACATCGTCCAGGATCTACTGAACTTAATAACCACATAAAAAAAACACAAAGACATCAGATTACCTTTCTATGTTGTAGAGAGTGTGGGAAATCTTGGTAATGACTTCTACTCCATGCTCCTGAGCCAGGTCCATCACTTCCTTGTCCCTTTTTTGACTGTAAGGTTCTGTGTCTACTTCGAAGGTCAGGTGTGTGATCCTCCACTTCTCAAAAAGCCTCGGAAAAACCTCTCCAGGCACACCTCTGACAACAAAAAGTCTGGAAGAACCAGCACAACCCATTAACCTGGATCCTAGGAGACCATTACTAGGGTGGAGAATCACTAGAGGCCCTACGACACAATATCATGAAACTTTTTCATTAGAAGTTCTTTTTTAAAGACCTGGAGGGCCCCTGAGTGGGGCATCAGGAGATTCTGAGTTTCATCCCCGGTGATGCCACAGCTGTCTGGGTCTGGGAATCCAAGACAGCACTTTTACCTGTTCTCTCTGGGTGGGCAGCAGGTGGTCTTCCACAGAGGGACGTGCAATATAAGGTGGATGCAGTCTTAAGAAGGGTCTAACTCCATAGTAGCGTTCCTTGCTGTTTAGAGGATTAGTGACTTGTTATCTGATGTTCTACTATCTTATTAACTTCTCCTACCAATGGACTGATACAAGGTAGGTCTCACCAGTTAGTAAGACCCATTCAAACCAATGGATCTGATCTCCTAGCAGTCTGTTAATGGGCTTACTACTAGGAACAAACACTGCTGTGCTAAAATGCTGCCTGTAATGTTAATACAGGTAGATGTGGTGCCAGTTTCTACATTTTATCAATGATAAAATCTCATATCAGTGCATCAATACACTGTTCTAAAATGATGTCTATAATAGAAATCCAGGTTGATGTAGCTCCAAAGTTTAATTTTACAATTTTGTTTATAATTTTATAAATTATAAAATCCCATGTTGGTCGATTACTTCTTCGTACACCTTAGAAATATAAAAAAATGTAAAGTGAAAAATTATACCATTTGTTACTTTCAGATGTAGTCGACCAACCAAGATGCAGGTGCCTACATTTTCCTTCTTTACTAACAAGACTTAGAAGTAAATAACCATCCAAAATATTTCTGCACGTAACTCCTAAAACACTTCCTTTAAACTCCATCCAGCTGTTCATTAAGATGGACCACTTATATACATGGTTTAGGATACAACATGACTTACTGTGAACTATAAAAATGAACAAAACTTCATAGTGTATCCGAACACTGGGGGCGACTGGTGGTCTTCCACATTCTGGCTCCACTCAGGGATATTAAGATCACAGACTGCGTTTGTGCTGTTTTTCATTAGAGATATGAGGCTAACTGATAATCTTCATATTTCAAACTGAAGATTTGTTCATAAATGTATAGTCTGAGAAATATTTTGGGATTATTTTGGATGATCGTTAGTGTTTGTTAGTAACATTGGCCTTGTTGCTCCAGTGCTAAACTATAGCCAAGTTTTTTTTTTAAAAATAGCTCATTATCATACACACTAGGTCAATGTGCTTTACAGAAATATAATAAAACATTAAATAAAATAGAATAAAATAATGGAAGAAATGCCCCAAGTATCACAATATTGTATTGTATATTTTTCCTCCCACCCTTAGCTGTTACCAAACACTACTTTGCTTTCCCAACCTGGAGCTGAGCTTCTTCAGACTTGAGTCCAAGTCTTGGAGGGCTTCAATTAGGAACCTCCATCTATTGATGCCCACTTGGGAGTTCCTGGGGAACCAGGGGTCCAGGATGAAGACAGGATAGACGTGCTGGCTGTCCCGTAAGGCAGCTTTGAAAGCAGGGTTATCGTGCAAGCGAAGGCCTTTGCGGAACCAGTGAATGCACTTGTGCTTCATGTTTTGCCTAAAGGAAAACAGATAATTACATGAGACATCTGACACGTGATATTTCCAAGAGAGGTACACTATATGGACAAAAGTATTGGGACACTCTTAATTCTTGAATTCAGGTGTTTCAATCATACCCATTGCCACAGGCGTATAAAATCAAGCACACCAACACATTTTGGGCAACGCCATGCTTCCAACTTTGTGACCCAGTTTGGGGAAGAACCTTCTCTAGTCCAGCATGACTGTGTCCCAGTGCACAAAGCAAGCTCCATAAAGACATGGCTGGAGGACTTCGGTATGCAAGAACTTGACTGAGCTCTGACGTCAACCCCATCCAACACCTTTGGGATAAACGGGGATGAAATGTCTATGTATTTGAATGCAATGTCGTTATACTCTCCGCGGATGTAATGGACAGGCGTCCCAATACTTTTGTCCAATATAGTGCTTTATTGCATGCAGCATCAATACTGTAAGACTAAGTGCAAAAACAGCAGGAAGAACAATACAAACGTGCTAAACTCTTCCTTTCCTGAAGAAAAAAAAGTACTTACTGTGCAGAGGAAACTGACCCAGGGTCTGCTGTTTGGAGTCAGATCTGTTTTGCAACAAACCTGTCCTGATCTTACAAAACATGCAGCAGTCGGGGGGCGGGGTTAGAAGAACACGTGACAGGAATGTGACCAATCCAGAGCCTCCTCCAGCTGAAAGAAATTGACAATTCATGCAGCTCAGTTACTCTAAGCCTTACATCATTAGAATGAATTATTAACATAATTATTACCTACATATACATATAGATGAACACTGGTGAATGGAGTTTTAAGTTTGAATTTGACTTTGAACTTTCATTTTGAATTTGAAGTTTGAATACGACTTTGACTATAAAGTTTGAATTGGAAGTTTGACTAAAATTTGAATTTGAAGTTTGACGTTTAATTTGAAGTTTGAATTTGAAACTTAAATATCCAGTTTGACTTTAAAGTTTGATTTTGAAGCTCCTCGAGCAGAGAAACGAGTCTTTTGTTTGCAAGAACGTAGCCGGTCTTTGTGACGTGTCGCTCTGTGATTGGTCAGTTTGGGCTGGGAGAGAGATGGCGGCGGCGGCGGAAGATAGAGGAGCGAAGCGGCTGAGGGCTGAAGATCAGGATGAAGATCAGAATGAAGATCAGAAGCAGGATCAGGGCTCTAACGGTGGTCCTGCTCTCCTCAGCCCACTGTCCGGGTTCCAGACGGAGCGCGTGCTACGGGACTCCGCGCGGGAGAAGTGCGTGTTCGTGCAGGGAAAGGTGGGAGAGAGGAGACCCCCTTACCCAGCGGCCTGTCTGTCTGTCTGTCTGTCTCTGCATCAGCAATCAATCAGAATATTTACTGATCCTGGAGGAAACTGATTAGGCTCTGAGTACACAGACACAGAGAGACAGAAACACAACAGATACAGCCAGACGCACACACACAGACAGACAATAACCATATCACATATAGTATAAAGTCAAATTAAAACTTGTACTAAACACACTATGCTATGCTGGGGTAAGAGATGAGAATATAAATACTATAGGTAGATAAATAGATAGATCACTGCTTAAGTAGTTTACTAGTTAACACAAATCGTGGTTGCTCTCTATACCAAGTTCATTATTGCACGTAAATAGCGATATACACTGTATGGACAAAAGTAGTGGGACGCCTGATATTGCATTCCAATCCATTGACTTCAATCTGGAGTTGGGCCCCCTTTGCAGCTTTAACAGCTTCCACTCTTCTTGGAATGCTTTCCACAAGATTTTGGAGTTTCTGTGGGAACTTGTGTCCATTCATTCTGTGGAGCATTTATGAGGTCAGACACTGATGTTGGACGAGAAGGTCTGGATCACAATCTCCGTTCCAGTTTATCCCAAAGGTGCTGGATGGGGTTGCGGTCAGGGCTCTGTGTGGCCAATCAAGTTCTTCCACACTGAACTCCTCCAGCCATGTCTTTATGGAGCTCGGTTTGTGCGCTGGGACACAGTCGTGCTGGAATAGAAAAGGTTCTTCCCCAAACTAGGTCCACAGAGTTGGAAGCATGGTGCTGTCCAAAATGTCTTGGTCTGCTGAAGCATTAAGACATTAAGCATTAAGTAAGGGGCCCCCTGAGTTCAGTCATTAAGAGTTGTGTCCCAATACTTTTGTACATATAGTGTACATCACCAAAATGTGCCAAAACCTGCTCAAACCACATTCTGATCTCATTAAAGTGTTTTTCAATTTGCCGCAGTAAAGTTTTGTTCAATTTTACAGCAGTAAGTCAGTCTGTGTTCTAGACCACATGCACTAGTCTGCTCCACCTTAATGAGGATCTGTATGCAGCTTGAGTAGATGAAGAGATGTTTTGGTGATGTATTTTGATGGCTTGGGTGGCTACAGACTCGTAGTGTTTGTTAGGAATAGTAGCCTCACAGCTGCAGTTGTAAACTGAAAGTGTTTTCAGTACATCAGATGTGCAGATTAGGCCTTTTTTCCTCAATCACATCCTTTAATGTGAGAAACAGAAAAGCTTTGCTCTATGCATGTTGTCATGCCATGAGCCCAGTCTGTTAAATAAGTTGGCTAGAGGCCAATCTAATCAACTTAGCTTCTGTCGTCACGTTAGATCGATGAGCAGGAGGCCATCGTGATACTCGAGAAGACGCCAATCAGACACGACACGCTTGGAGAAATGTTGAAGACCAGCACACTCAAGTTGGAGATGAAAAATGACATCTACAGCACGTACCAGCTGCAAGCGCCCGCTCACCTGAACGGTAGGAACGGAAAAAACAGACATTACACAACTGCTGTCGCTTTAATCACATAAACCAGTGGAAGCTCTTGCTGAGATTTGAACCTTAGTTCCACCTCATTTCTCTCTGTATTTTGAATAAAAACTAGGAGGCTTAACAGAATGTTATCTACATGTTTGTTAAATTATACACATTTATTTGCACTACCTGCCTGTTTTTGTTCTTTGCAATTTTGTGCTTCGATGCTACAATTTAATGTTGCAGCAGTTTTTGACTCTGTCTTTTTTTTTTTTTTTTTACACTATTAGCTTTGTTTACTATTTGCCTCAGAGAACACTATTTCAACCCTCTGCGTACTTGCGTATGTGGCTGGGCTGACAATACACTCTCTTGAATCTTGAATCTAATGTGATGAGAGGGAGGTAAAAAAAAACAGGTTTCAAAGGGCCTATAACCTGCATTTTAATACTACTTTTCTTCCCTCAGGTCCATTTATATACATTATATAAGGTTTTATGTTAAACCCCCCCCCCAAAAAAAAACAGTTTTACATGAGCATTTTCAAACCTCTCTTTACTTCTTAAAGTTGAACAGGCTGTTGTTACTGGGCCTTTAAGACTGATGTATTTAAACAGCCACAAATCTGATTGGCTGGACTGTACAGGGCCTCATTCAAAAAGGGTTTGGGCTGAAATACTCTTAAAACATGAATGGACAAGGCTAAGCTTCTGTAGGCAGAATCGTCAGACTTGCAAATCTGTTGGTATTTGTGACATTACAAACACAGCAAGTCCTAACCAGACTGTTTGTCAGTTTAGTTTCCATGGATGGACTTTAGCTGGGATACGGCAACCTCTTCTTTAGATAAAACAAGTGAGATAAAATCAGTTTTCTACTGATGGGTGATTTAATAGTGTGAGAAGCTTGAAAGTGTGCATGCACATTTCTGTCCTATTCGCAGAAATCAAAACCTCTGTGATCTGCCCGGCGACAGAGAAGCACGTGAAGAAATACCTGCGTCAGGAGATGTTTCTGATCGAAGAGTCTGGAGATGACTATTGCGCCGTCACTCTTCCTTACATCAACAGCCAAAGCCTCAGTGTCCAGGTGAGCGTCCTTGGTGTCTGTGTGCCATGTTTCCTGGTATGAAACAGATATGTATGTATAAATTGTTGTCGTAATAAATGCGATAAACAGTTTTCCTGTCAATCAGTTCAGTTTGCTGACGTATCCGTTATAGTTTTTAATAACTGTGTAGAATTAAACTCAACCGTATGTACACGTGTGAGATACAGATTAATTTACTCTCTCTCACACACACACACACACACACACACACACACACACACACAGTGGGTGCAGAAAAGAATCACCATTCAAAAGATTCATACTTCCTTACTTTGCAGCCTGGAATGAAGGTACACACAAAAAAAACACATTTTCCAGTATTTATTCAGTCCAGCCTCCAAGTGAAAGTGACAGTTCAGAAATAAAAAAAAAAAACAAAATTACTGAGATGGATAAATGATTACCCTCTCCTAAAACTCAATCAGGTGTAACTAATCACATTTTTCCATTGCACACCAAGCTAATTGGCTTCCATCTGTGATCAATTGTACTTGTTTTGATTAGTTTAGGAGAAAAACAGCTATTCCTGGAGCATTCCAGGGCTTGGTAGCAAACAATTCCCTATGGGTGGCAAGAGATCTCAGATAACATTGTGGACAGGCACAAGTCAGGAGATGGCTACAAAACATTCGAAGGCTTTATCAGTTTCTAGGAGCTCAGTTAAGTCTATAATTCAGAAGGGGAAAGTGTTTTGTACTACTAGGACTCCCAGATTAGGACGTCCCTGCAAACTGGATGGAAGAGTGAGGAGGACACTGGTGAGAGAAGCGACCAAGAGGCTTATGGCAACTTTAAAGGAGTTACAGGAATTTATGGCAATGAGTAGTCATTGTGTGCATGTGATGACAAACATCACAAATGTGAGTTGTTTGGGAGGTTTGCCAGAGAAAGGCCACTCCTTAAGAAACGCCACATTAAGTTCTGATTGAGCGCCACATTAAATTCTGATTGAGCTTTGTCAAAACACACCTTGAAATTCTGAGGGCAAGTGGGGGGAAAAAGGTGCCATGGTCAGATGAGACCAAAATGAGCTATTTGACATCAACACCAAACAGTACATCTGGTGGAAAGTCAATACAGCTCACTATCCAAAGAACACCACACCTACAGGAAAGCATGGTGGTGGCAGTGTCCTGTTGTGTGTGTGTGTGTGTGTGTGTGTGTGTGTTTCTCCACAGCAGGGACTGGGGCACCTGTCAGAGTAAAAGGAAAAATGGATGAGGCAAAATAGTCAAAATAGAAAATCTGCTGACCTCTCCCAGAAAGTGGTCAATGGGAAGGAGGTTCACAATCTAACAGTAACAGTACAGTAACCCAAAGCACAGCAAAAACTGGCTGAAAGAGAAAAGGTGAACGTTCTTGCGTGGCCCTGTCAGAGCCCAGGCTTAAATCTTATCGAAAATCTGTGGAATGAGAGTTCACCTACAGTCACCATCCCGTTTTAACAGCTCTGTAAAGAACAGGGGCAAAAATAGCACAGTCTAGATGAGAAAAATTTGTAGAGGAGTATCCCAACAGACTGAATTCTGTAACTGAAGCAAAAGGTGCTTCATTGACACAGGGGAGTGATGCTTTATCCAGCTCAGTGATTGGTTTTTTTCTTCTAAACTGTTGCTATCATATCTTTCATTTGTCATGAGTTGCATCGAGTAAGTACAGTCTTTTGTGCGTATCTTCAATTCACACTACAAAGGAACAAAATGTGAATAGTGTGTGTGTTCACATGCTGTTCACACTGTGTGCTGTGGCATGTTCGCGTGTGACAGGACTTTCACTTTCACTTTCTTCCACAGTGGGTTTACAACATATTGGACAAGAAAGCTGAGGCTGACAGGATTGTTTTTGAAGACCCAGACCCGAATGTGGGCTTTGTCTTGCTGCCAGATTTCAAATGGGACCAGAAACAGGTAGGTTAACTCTTTCAAAAGTGTGGTTACATAAAACATTGATTTCTGAATTTAGTTTTACGTCTGTTATTTCTAATGTATTAGAGTCTCTCTGGCCACTTTAATTTCTGATTTCTAATTGTATTTCTAATGTATTCGATCTTGTGGTTCAATTAGACTTAATCAGCATTAAATTACTATTTAAGGGTAATTTAAAAAATCAGTTATAAATGTATCCATGTCAGCAAAATGGGGGCCTGGGTGTAACAGAATACAGTTACTTTGTGGTGTACGTTGTGCAGTATTTAAGTTTGTTAGGATTACAGTGCTTGAAAACTGAAGCATGATGATGATTGAAAATTGTTCTAAAACATAAGACATAGTCATTTAAACTAGGATAGCCAGCAGCAAGAGATGAACGATGTACTCTTCCTTCCAGCTGGATGACTTGTATTTGATAGCCATTGCACACCGAAGGGACATAAGATGTTTGAGGGACCTCACATCAGATGACCTCCCGTTACTGAAAAACATTCGTGAAAAGGGGCAGGTAAGCACTGAGGGCCTCTGTCCTCCTCTCAGCCACGTCTGAAGATCAGCAACGTCAACCAGACAGGTTCATAGTTAATGATCAAGTGTCCATTCTTCATGTGGAATTTAACAGGGACTTCCACTGACATCAGCATTTCTTTGTAATTCAGGCACTGAGATGTCATTTAGAGTGTTCTGATGTGAATGTGTTGTTGCAGAGAAACGTACAGACAGTGATGCTGAATGGAACCAGGGTTCTATTTATATGAAATGTCGCTGATGGTAAAATAGTGGTAAATCTGAAACAAAATCTTTTTTTAGGGGCTGTTTTGCTTTATAGCACCTCCCTCACCATCCCTCCACAATGAATGGTCTATAGACAGTCTAAACTATTTCACATTATAACGGTATGTGAGGGAGCTTTAAGAGTAGTTAACTCTTCAGACATCTGGTTCCATTCACCACCATTATGAACTAAATTTGACTCTGTAGGTTTCACATCATAGCACTCTGAATGCCTTTGTTTATATTCCAGTGATGTAAATATGCAGAAAAAAAAAATCAGATGAAAAAAAATGGGCATGCTATAAAACCCCCAGGCACTATTTTGTGAATTAATACATATTTCAAATATTGATTACAATATCAAAGATAGTCAATTTGATGAAGGTAATAAGTACCAACTGAGACAGAGACAGATCTCTCTCTCTCTTTTTTTTAAATTCCCTCTCTTTAGATCCATGTCCATGCCTTCATTGACCAACAGATGGCAGTATTGAATAGTATAGAATATTTAGAGAGGGCCTTTTTAAACTTAAACTTGTCTTTTGGTTTTGAGAAACTCAGGAAAGTAAAAACACAAACCTTTGTGATTCTGCCTCAGTGAGAACAGGGGATGAAGGGCTGTCACTCCATAGTGAATCTGTGAAATGCAGAATTGTAGTCTGGTCCATTCAGAAGTGTTCTGACTCCACAGGAGGCTATTCAGAAGCGGTACAGCATTCCTCCGAGTAAACTGCGAGTGTATTTACACTACCAGCCGTCCTACTACCACCTCCACGTCCACTTCACCTCGCTCAACTACGAAGCCCCCGGCTGCGGCGTGGAGAGAGCCCACCTGCTGTCGGACGTCATCCAGAACCTGCAGGCCGACCCTCATTTTTACGGCAGCCGGACCCTCAGCTTCCCCCTGCGGGCCGACGACGCGCTGCTCATCAAGTTCAGAGAGGCTGGAAAGCTCTAAGGACCACTGAACTGTGCTGTAATGATGTAATGATTTTAATGCTAATTGGAAAAGTAAAACTGTATCACTGTTACGCCCCTCGCGCGCATCACAGTGTTTCTCGTCACATTTTTTTTATAACTGTGCAGTATTTCACATGAAGACATGCAGTGTTCCAGTCAGTTCTTTTGTAATAAATTTTTCTAGGCCTGTGCACTGTGTAATTGTAATTTTTTTAAAACAAATCTTTGTCTCTGATTCAGAAGTCACATTGAATAGGAAACTGTACATATTGTTACACCTCTGCTTACTTTTTACTATTTTATATATTTTTGTTACCATTTTATTACCATGTAAAGGGAACATTCTGTGTGAACCTTAGTGGTGCCACTAGCAGTCTTGGGATTCGAACCCACAGTTATTATTTATATATAATATAAAAGGGGGTGTCAGGTGATAAAAAAATGTATCAAATTAATTATGAGCTCTCTGATTAATTAATCTAAATTAATTGCACACATTTTTTTCTGTAAAAGAGTTTACTGCAAGGCTTTTTTTTTTGCACTGTTCATGTGCAATATGTCCTAATATCAGGGTTCCCACAGGCCCTTGAAATGAGTTTGTGAATCTGAACAAATAAGTTCAAGGCCCTGGAAAGTTTTTGAAAACAGGCATAAAAAGACACTGTCCTTTGAATATTTTTTGGGAATTGTAATTCCATGGATGACGACTGCAACGTGTTATTATTCTGCCACCACAAGTTTGTTTAAAATGATGCCTATGCCGACTTTTAATTCACGAAAGTTTGTTTGTTCTTCTTCTGTAGATTTTTGGCACTAGATTCTTGTTTCCTGTATTTAGTCAACGTAACGTGTGCGTAGCCGCTTGCAGAGCAAGCACACTATTGTTCTTCTTAAGTTTTATCTTGATTTTTATTCCGTTCACCAGGGCTTTTGAGATAGAGACACCGTTCCAACTCTGGCCCGTCGGGACCGATCTCCGATGTAGGCTATACAGTCAGTCCACTTTCTTGCATTTATTTTGTCCCAACAACTTCTATTGCCATTCACAGTGTTTTATTGCATTTGCATCTAAAATTGTTTATTGATAACATATTCAGCGGTAGTAGTAGGTAAATGCTGCCGCGTGTGGTCCTCGAATTTGAGGATATTGGTCCTGGAAAGTCCTTGAAAGGTCCTTGAATTTGATGTTATCCAAGGTGTGGGAACCTGTGCTGAGGGGAAAAAAATGTAAATGCTTAAGCAAGAACTATGATGGAACTAAGTCCATCTATAAGGACGGGCGTCAGAAGCGTTGTAATGTGGGTGGGCCCATTGTCAGGGGTCCTGGAATGAGGGTGGGGGGGTGTGGGGGCGTCTCACATGTTTCACTCATATAAATGTAATATAATGGTTCCGGCGCCTGTGCATACAAGGCATCTCAGGCCACAATGATGATCTAGAAGTAACAATAGAATAACACTGTTCACACGATTTCTCCAGTACTGTAAGTAACAAACTCGGCAGCAGAGACCATTCGGTCAGGGAGTGAATTAGTGGGTCACAGGTAGACGGGTCAGTTTGGGTCTGAGAGCTGGGTCCAGTGTGGTGGTCCGGTATCGGTCTGTTCTGGCTAGGACCGCCGGGTTTGCTCCTAAATGCTTTGCGTTAAGGTGATATTTTAAACCTCATGGACTCCGGCATGGGCGCCAGATGTTATCGCTCACGGACTGTATGTGCATACATACACACA
>JBBIGA010139839.1:0-41566 GCA_037576975.1 Alestes dentex | reverse complement strand
GTGTGTGTGTGTGTGTGTGTGTGTGTGTGTGTGTGTGTGTGTGTGTGTGCGTGTGTGTGTGTGTGTGTGTGTGTGTGCGTGTTTCAGAGGTTCAATGACCAGTCTGGCTTCCAGTCACAGCGGTTTCTCCCAGCTTAGTGCCGTCACCACCTCTTCAGGCCAGTCACATTCCAGCTCCATCACTTCACGATAGAGCCAGAACCAGAGCCAGAAGGTTTTTCTGAGGAGAAAACTGTTGAAAGTTACACATTACGTACAGAATGTTTAAGAGAAGTTGTCTTTAACACATGTAATGACTAGTATGAATGCATATAATTCTTGAGCATTTTTGTTAATCATTTCTCATGTCAGCTGTATAATCCATTTAATCATACTGTCTGTCTACAAATACAATTTCTGTTTTTTTTCATCTGTTGTTCTGTTTGTGAGTGTCCCAGGAGAAGGCTATTATCATTATTAAGTGGGTTATTACATATAACAACCACATAAATATTCTCCAGAATATCTAGTCTTGTGTTTGGGTCTTAAGGCTTCATAATTACTTGTTCATATCTCTGATGTTCCAAAGAAAATAAATTCAATTTCCTTTGCCATTCAATGTAATCTTAAAATGTATTTGCCAACACTGAAGTTCAAAAGCATCTATATTTTTTCTGTCCTGCCTATTTGATTTTCTGAAATCTTATACATAAGAGTGATTTACATCAAGGATTTTGAATGCTTTACATAAAGAATTCTTATCAGACCTTTCCATTACAGGCCCTCTTTTACTGTGAAATTACACTTGTATTGGTGGTAAATGAAATATTAATAGGATATCAGGAAGCATCAATACTCCTGGTGAACACATGATGGCACTGTTTCACCCCGAGTCACTACAGAGTTGTATTGGGGAAATATAATGACAGAGATACACACACTTTCAGACAAGAGCAGTACAACAAGCCTTTAAGATCTTCAGAATGTTTTTGTTCAGTGATATAGCACTGTGGGTATATTGCTACTGTCTGATTTAAAACAGATTAGCTATTCCCTAGAAAGGTCATTATACAGGAAATGCAGAATACAGGCCTTATATTTATGCAAATAAACTGCAAATTTTTTGTGCAATAGCTAAATGTTTTTCTCCTGACATTCTTCCCTCCTACCTAATATACATTTTCTACTTGCCACTAAAATTCATGACTCACTTGTGTTCACTGCTATCTTCTAGTCTCCATTCTTAGATCGTTAATATGAGGAAACTTCAATAAGGCTGTAATCTCCCAGAACTCCAGCCAAAGTTCTCTGAACCTCCCCTGCGCCACCCCTGCTACTGAAAAGTGCATCTCTGCATAGGCATTAGATGCTGTAATTTAGGTATCACCAGGCCCTATTTGCTAATAGCATTAGCATCCTTCCTGTTTTGGCTAATAGCTGATACAGCATCTCACTGTCCTTCAAAAACCTCTTGCAACAATCCTTCTCTTATCACTGCTACTTTGGGGGATTGTTTTCCCATCCATAGCTCAAGCTAATAGATCCTTTACCAGTCTGTGGCTTACCTGGATCATACTATGCGGACCTGACCTCATGAGGTCTTTTTGAAGGGGAGACTCTTTTGACCTTGTATACAAACTCTAGTTAGAGGACATGTATTTAGCCTATTTTCCAATGCTCACTGAAAACTCCACTTGCCCATCATGGGCTTTTTTTTTTATTATTATTTTCTTTTTTTTTACAATAGTGCCCAAAGCATCTTGAAGAAGAGATATGAAACTCTTGAAATTTCACAGATATTAAGAAAGGGAGGACTCTATGGTGCTACAGTGAGTAGCACTGTTGCCACACAACTCCAGGATTGGGGATTAGAATCTAGGTCCTGACCTTGTGTGTGTGCGGAGTTTGCATGTGGCGTGGGTTTTCTCTGGGGTCTCTGTTTTCTCCCACAGGCTAAAGCCATACGTGTCAGGTGAATTGGGGATTCTAAATTGACCATGTGAGCGAATTGTGTGTGTCCACCATCATAGAAAAATCCAGTTAGCTGACTAAGCTAGAAATTCTGCTTCGTGATACATCACAGCATCATCTCAAACACATTCTACAACTTTTTGTTCTCTTATTATCATTATTTACGGTTTGAGACTAAGGCTTTTTGTACATTCCACAGGCATAGTACTGAATGTGGTTGCTATTGCTGTATGTGTGTGTTTGTGTGTGCGCACGTGTGTGTTTGTGTGTGTGCGCACGTGTGTGTGTGTGCGTGCCTGCATCCGTGTGCTCCACTTCTAAGTTTAAATCAGGATTCAGAGGTTGGCTTTGCGGATAGATTTACATACTGTATATACAAGTGTAATTTCCATAAACTCATCAACTGCCTGCAGCTAAAACCGGATACATTAATTCTCCATCTTGGTATCATTTCTCACCCTTCCTCAGGCCTACTTGTTATGCTCTGTATCCAAACATTTTGTGGGAGAGAAAGAGCAGTTTTTGCTTGTGGAATTTTTCAATAATAAGATCCTGGGACGTATTCAAATAAAATTTTGTCATTTTAATTTTTTAATTGATTTTTGCCCCTGGGATTTCTATTTCTTTTTACCGTAAGGTAATAAATGAGGATTTTTCTGCTTGCTCGGCATTACCTCTCAGAAATGAATTGCACTACATGGAGAAAAGTATTGAGATGCCTGACTATTACACCAAAAAGGACTTTCATGATATTGCATTCAAATACATAGACTTTAATGTGGAGTTGGTCCTCCCTTTGCAGCTGTAAAAGCTTCCACTCTTCTTGGAAGGCTTTCCTCAAGATTTTGGAGTGTTTCTGGGAATTTGTGCCAGTTCATTCTGTAGAGCATTTGTCAGGTCAGACACTGATGTTGGACGGGAAGGTCTGGCTTGCAGTCTCCGTTCCAGTTCATCCCAAAGGTGTTGGATGGGGTTGACATCAGGGCTCTGTGCGGGAAAGTCAAGTTCTTCCACACCGAACCCGTCCGACCATGTCGGTTAAAATATCTGTTTTAACCAAACTGTTAAAATAGACAACATTAATCCTTGCATAGTCTTTCAGGGGTTCAAAAATGCGTATTGAAAAAAATAAAAATAAAAAAGGCAAGCCTTATTGTATAATTTAATCCTGAACATGACACAGCTGTGTACATTACACACTGTTTAATGTAGAATCCTTTTGTTTACCACCATATGCCCAAATTATCTGTGTGTGCCAGACAGGATTTGCAATGATATGTGAACAGCAAATGACTATGAGCGGTCTATATTCACTTCCCACACTGGGTTTGAAGGAGTAGAAAAAGAAAAAAATACACAATTTTCCACTCATTGCTTATGTAGTCTATTTGCCAGAATAGTGAATCTAGATGTTTAGTAGAGTTGCACAGATCTAATGAGGGGGATGGTAGGGATTTTTATAATTAAAGATTTATGTGTATAAATAGACGCAACATAAATCATGACTGTAATCCAGCATCCATATGTCTGCATGACCTGTACTAGTGAAGAGCAATTATGTACAAAACTGAAGAAACAAAATTTGGACTTCATACATGCCTTGGCTGATCATTGTACATCTGTATAAATCTGACTTTTCATCCAACCTTTTTTTTATTCATATTTATTGATCTTAAACACTGACAGCTGTAACACGTGAAACACTAAGGTTGTATCAGGTTATGCTGATTGTCATTTAATCCAAACAGTCTGTTTATTCATTAAGAAGATACATTTAAATTTAAAATTTAATTTTTTTTTAAATACCATAAGACCACATATCATAAATCCAGGTGTTCAGTAACCCAAGGTCAACCTAAAAAAAAACTTGCAGGAATCACAAGCAACTCTTAGATGAGGAATAAACCTCATGTACAAATGACTGTCATGTTTAATTGTAGTGCTACCTGTTATGCCTGATTATATAGCCGCAGTGTTTAACAGAGTGCGGCTGTGTTGTGGTGAGACAAAAGAGAAGGCAGGGAATCTGAGGAAGACTGGCCCAGATAGCCAGCGCCAGCCTGGTCCCTAGCCAAGAAGCTTGGAGCCTTTGCTATTGATTTGTGGATGTATTATGAGCACTGTGCTGAATAGCCGATGATGCCTTATCATGGTCCTGTCCACAGTGCCTCCCCCTCTGTTTGTGTCTGCTCTGTTTGGAGGCATTGACATGGAGCGCCTCACATTGCCATAATGCAGGGTTCTTGCTTGTTCATTTGCATGTATGTATGCAAATATAGCCCATATGGACAAAAGTACTGGGACACACCTCTTAGTTATTGAGTTCAGGTGTTTCAATCATACCAATCTCCACAGGTGTATAATATGAAGAATACCAAGACATTCTACACAATGCTATGCTTCCGACTTTGTGGACATAGTTTGGGGAAGGTCCTTCTCTATTACAGCATGACTGTGCCCCAGTGCTCAAAGCATTAAGACATGATTGGAAGAGTTTGGTGTGGAGGAACTTGACTGGCCCGCACAGAGTCCTGACCTCAACCCCATCCAACACTGTTGGGATGAAATAGAACAGAGATTGCAAGTCTTCCCATCTAGCATCAGTGCCTGACCTCATAAAGGCTCTACAGAACAAATGGGCACAAATTCCCACAAAAACACTCCAAAATCTTGTGGAAAGCCTTCCAAGAATAGTGGAAGCTGTTAAAGCTGCAGAGGGGGGACCAACTCCATATTAAAGTCTATATATTTGAATGCAATGTCATTAAAATCCTTGTTGGGGTAATGGTCAGACTTCATAATACTTTAGTTCATTAGCTACACCTGCCTTCCACTAGCATTCGTTGGCCATTTTATCAGAAACACTTATCACATCAGCTTTGATCATTTGTTCCTGCAGCTTGTGTTGGCGACCCTCTACGATATGCATCGGTGAAAAGGACCATTTAGGCAGGATGTGTCAGTTCAGCTCTGCTGACAGATATTTTTCCAAATTTTTTACCCTCTAATGGCCAAAAGGTATTTCATACATCGACCATAGAACCACCATTAGCCAGAATGTATTTGGGGTGTGGATAATTCTCAGGACAGTACACCAGTGACGTTAATGTCTGTCTAATAAAACATTGCTCTGTAGCACCATCATCAGGCCAAAAGGAGCTCCTCAATTGCATGGATAGTGGAAGGTGCAATGCTCCTTTTCCCATTAATTTTACATTTATACAGCTTACATTATTGTCTCCTTGTACGATTTCAGCAGTGTAAAAGAATAACTATGTGCTGGTGTATGTAAAAATGAATGGGAATGTACATCAACTAGATTTTGTTTAGAAGCATTCGAGAATCTAATAGTCTAATTTTCTACGTTTTCTCATTTTCTGTGTGAGATCAAGCTGATAAACAACACAGACATTTTCATAGCTCTCCTCCCATTTCTGCCAAAGGAGCTAGTAACTCTGGAAGGCTCTGCATACTAAGCTTACACTTGAGTATTATGCATAGACAGTTTGCTCAGTTGTTCGCCAGGATGTTTTTTCAGTTTGGGTTGAGCTTTTTAATTTCCTCTGGATTTCTTATACATCTAATCCATAATGTTTTTTCAGTCAGAAACCACCATGAGAAGATTCTTTCTTCACAGTTAATTAACAAATGCAAACTTATTTATGGATGTTACACAGTGTGTACTGCACTGAACAAATGAAGAGTAAGAAAAAAATGGAAATCTTGCAGTATTATATGTTCCAGTACATGGAAAAGCTCTGATGCAGTCTCCTACCTGATACTTAAGTACCACTGCACCACAGGTTGTAGTGCTTTCCTTGTTCTAACATCGACTGATCACCTAATAAGGGTCTTGTTAATTAGGACAGTAGTAGCATGACGTGTGTGGGGAGGATGGACAACTTATACACGTGCATGTGCAGGGCACCGGTTCTCCAGGGCCTCTGCCTGGATAGTGGAGAGCGTAATATTCCTTTTCCGATTCATTTAGCATTCATGTACATTTCTTTTACAATTAAATTGTATTTGGTTATCCGTAGTATTTATATCCACCTCTCTTATTGACCACAGCCTTTTGTGGATATAGTATAGTGTATTTAGTACAGAGTATTTTTAGAGTATTTTCTGGAGAGTTTTATATTTTAAATTGTTCTTGTCTTTGGGACTCTGTGTGTCTGTGCCGTCATAGCATAAGCAATATCCTCTGTAATCAATAAAGTTTTCTGATTCTGATACCTGCCCTGAATTACAGAACTGAGTTAATGTAACTGACACTTCATACCTCACGACTGAATTCTTAAAGATGAATTTGGATGATGAGATATGATGGTGCAGTAAATTCCAAATCGACCCGTTGTTCAGGTATTAGTTACCCTTTTGTTACAAAGTACTGACCTTCTGAGACACTTCAAGTCCTACTTTTTTGCTTTCCTGGGATCTGCAGATCGGTGTAGGTATTGTTTCACTGCTGTTTTTTTCCTGCCTAACTGCTTTCCTTGGTGACATTTCCATCTCTGCCCTTCTTTAACAGAGGGTGGCCTAACCAGCCAAGGAACATCACCTCCTCTTAAATGTTAAAAGTGCAGTCATCCATCTTCCTATCACAGGCAACTGTCAAACCGTTCTGATGAATACCACTGCAACACTTTCTATAGCTATTTGTAGGCTGCCACACCCAGGGTTTGAATTGTAACCCCTGCACATTGAATCTCTGTCAGTAAGAAGACCAGGAGACCATGGCTCGTACCAGAATGCTGTCTAGATGAATTTCAATTATATTCTCTCCAGTGATCAAGTTTTGTGCATGGAGCAAGAAAAAAAGCCTATAACAATTACCTAAGGAAATCCATCTCTGCCAGCACCAGGCTGTTAGATCATGGAGAAGGTGGAGTTCAGAATATCCATCTTATCTCGGCTTACCTGCCAACTCTCACTGACTAAGCACAGACCCTGGCAGCTCTCTCTGCCTGGGGTGGGGTGGGGGGTGTGGGGGTTTGGGGGGCGCTGTATTTTGATGAAGGGAAAGAAAGTGGAGAAAACGAAGGGGGTAAAGTCGAAGCTCCTGTGTTTTGAGCGCTCCTCTGGGACCAGTTGTCTGGTTGTAAGCTAGTTTCTGTGGGATTCCTATCTGCGTTCTTGAGACAGAAGAGAGGAAATGAAGCTGGTCTCAGGTTGGAGGAGCCTGAGGCTATGTCTGTGCCTGCAGCTTTCTGTCCCATTGAATCCTTCTCCTTTGAGTCTACAGTCTTCTACCATACTAGTATCTTCTGGCTTGTTTGTATGATGCAATGCATTAAGATCAGTTCCAATTAAGGTCGGGTGATATGGGAAAAGTATTACATCACGATACTTGAAAACGTTGTCACAATATGTAATATGTAAAGGGGATGCCATTCCTTAGGTTAAAAACAGAACACTGAAATCACTCTTACCAACACACCTTTTCGTCCCCTTTCGATAATAATCTAAGATCCACATACCAGCCAAGTTTTCACTGATGTACAAAAGGTACCAAAATCCATGAAAAATAACCTAAAATACCCTAAGATTGTATCTTGCTGTTTATAATCATAGTGAGCTGCAGTTGATAGGGGTTGTCGAAACTACTACTGGCTGAACTGTCCCAATACTGACATATCAGCAGCATTTGTTATTGTGCACTTTATCTGCAATTAATAATGAAATATATAAAAGGTGCGAAAATGTTCAATGTGTATAGCTGATGCTCCGTTCATTTAACCCATTTTGGGAGAACTACATATGCTACATGACATACTTCATCATGTAATGTGTGTATAAACACATAGTCTCCAGATTCCAAAAGGAATACCCTGCAGTATATGAGGGCTGATACGAAAGATACTATCTGGATTTTTTAATAACCATAACAACATGGTTCTTACTCGAGAGCTGGTGTGTAGAAGGTCCTCTTCATTAATATTCCACTGCAGTTTGAGCTTTCAGCCATCCCCATATTACATAGTAGTATTTATTAGTTTCCCAGTGTTTGCTAAATAATTCATAGCAGATGCTGAGTAATATGTCCTGAGATTAAAAACAATAATAAGATCAGAGATTAAGAAAATAAAAATAGGTGTAAAATAAGTGCAAAAGACAGCTTCTAAATGTAAGGGCATGAATCACAGTGCATAATTATTGCTTTGGAAATACAGCAATTTTAGAACTGCAGAGGCATTAAGGTAGAAACTCTGCCAGAACATCCAAGAGAGGCACTGGATCACATGCCAGCTCCACTCAAATCTCCCTGATCTGTTATCACCATCTATTTGGTGTGAAGCTATTGGATGAATTGGCCAAAGCCAGTGTCTGGCTGAATGGGCTGACATGAGCCCTCCATGGATAAGACCAGGCAATCCTTAGTCTTAAAGTTGTTCTGAGTTCCTAAGTCCATTATGTACTTGTTGTGTGAGAGACAATCCTGCCTAAGGGATGAAGGGATCAGCACAGTCAGAATAAAAGGTGTTAGTGTCCTGAGATGCACTCCAACAATGTAGACCATTGCTGCCCATAGTAGGACCCATGAGGACATTTGATTAGGCATGCTGGAAAGTTGCCCCTTCAACTTCCAGCAATGAGAGAACAAACAGGAGGTATTATAAAAAAAAGTCTCTACTTATTTTCCTTTTTTCTTTTTAAGTTCTTTAATTAGAAAAACATACTGTGTAACATTAGAAAATAATGTTTTAATAACACTGTTGCTCTTCACTGAATTTAAAGCATTGTAACTGAATGAAAGGTAAACTAGTGGAGTATGAAATTAATATAGTTTTTACACTTTTACTGGCACTGTGGTGTAGACCATTAAAACATTGAACCTGTATGACATACGTGTACAAAGTTGGCCATTCATATTTCATGAGCTGCTGGCATTAATGGCTCAACTAGTTGGCCTTGCATGATGCTTACTATGGATTTACTACAGAGTTGTGTTGGCCCCGACGCAGAAAGAGCAATAAGCTATTTCAGTGTTTTGACCCATTTAAATCTAGTTAACCTTGCTTCAGGATACAGCCTTTTCCATACAAAATCATTAACATAGCTTTTTATTTAGAGTTTCTCAGTGGGTTCTGTTTGCGCCGTGGCTGCGAGCAAGATTTTCCTTCCACACAGCATGACTGACAGATCACTAGAGCATGTTTCTCACTTCTCATAAGAGACACCCAGCAGCAGTCTGTTGACTGCAGTGCGGGTAAACACAGCCATCTCATCCATGGGGCCCGGAGAAAATTACAAGTCGCAGCAGACGAGCACCTCTTGCCGCTCAAGATTGCATTGTCTTTCCATTACATCAGACCAAACGTTGTCTATTGCTCTTGCTGATCCCTATTAGGCGAAGACAAACAATTCCTCTTTTATTGCATGTTTGTTGCTTTTTCGCTATAATGATGCTCCCCAAAAAAAAGAAAAGAAAATTTCACATTGCCGTTAAACCCAGAAGCCAACCCTTCACTCATCTGCCTTGTTCCTCGCTCGTTCACAACCGTTTTAGCTGACACAAGCACTTGGAGGGTGAATAAGAATTGCAATACCAATTCACATTAAACACCCCTCTCCCACTTTTATTACGCTTCAATTAAAATCCCATCTACCCACACACACTGCAAGCAGCAGAACTTTTCATGACCGGGGACGGACTGGGCTGTCCTAGTCATCCTGGGGACAATACTCTGAGTTCATTAACCTAATGTCTGTAATGGCTCACTCTGTCACGTTTGTAGTTTAAAATATAGTTCTTTAATTTCAAGTCGGATTTGCTGCCAGCAAGGCAGTCGTGCAGAGGGCTTGAAAGACATGGGAGCACCTGAATGTGCTCTGATCTTTGTGATTTATATAGGTGAAGGACTTCAAAATGACTACAAATGTAAAATCTCCCATTTGGAGGTATACGACAGTGGTGGAGGACAGCGAAATAACCTTGCGAGAGGCCAAGCTCATCTGAATGCTGGCTTTTCAAGGGTGAATTGGTGCAGAATAAAGGGAATTTAGGGAACTGATGTAAATTTCTCATATTTTCAAAAATGGGTCAGTTCCATTTGGTTGGCAATTAGTATGAATGTCTTCAATCTGCCAAAATGAAAAGGGAGCACAGAATTCAGTTGCTAGCATACTGTGCAAAGGGTTCTACATCATTCTCACAACAAGGATCTCTTTCTGCCACCTGGTTGCACTGTTTCCCTGTTCATTCTCCTGTGCTTCTTTATTATTATGCAGCACACTCCCCAGCTTCATCAGTTCCATTGAGTACATGCAGAGCACTGGTATCTTATCTTTGTATAAGAATGTGGGCTATGACAAAGCTTTTTAATAACAGCATATATAGCAGATGTGGTGTCCACATTTTGGCCTGTAACATTCCTACATAATCATAATCTCCAGGGCTATTTAAGTGGAGGAGCTAGGGTTTGCTACATTAGTATTAGCTGTAAAAATGCCTATTCAACAGGATACTCTATGTGCTAAAACCTGCTTGGAGAGCACCAGAGGCTGTAAAGAAAACACTGAAGTGCAGTTCTTGTTTGCCATCATGCACCCATGAGCACAATACTCTGCTGTATTCAGTCTGAAACTCCACTGAAAAGTGGGACGGAAGGAAACCTGTGTGGAGGTAAGTGGCCTGTGATTGACCTTTTAGTATCAGCTTATGTTGTAAACAAGGTGAAAAGCAAGTAAATGCTTCCTCCAGTGCCTCCAAACCTAGGAAAGGCTGCAAAAATTCTTTTTCTGGAAGATATGGTGGTATTTAAAACTCTTCGTATAAAACTAATCCTGTCCGAATACCACTTCAGGCATAAAAATTACATCTAAAAAGTCCTATTCAAGTACTTAAAATTAGTTGAAGCGACAGATAAAAACTTGTCCTCTTTTCAACTGTAGAGCTAAATGCTACCCATTCTATGATGCTGCAACGGCTGGTTTCTTTTCCATCTGCTTGTGCTGCCAAATCAGGACCTGAAAAAAAATTGGTACATTTTTCTCATTAATTTCATGGCTGAGCATCAAATTGAAAAGTGATTCCAGCTCTTAGTATACTGTATGTACTTAATAGCACGTTGGAGAGCACCAGACATGTACATTTATCTTTTGCAAGTGTAGCATCTGAGCATCTTGCAAACTCTGGAGGAAAACTGCCATATCCTGTGCCTCATCAGACTGCGTCCATGTTCCAGAGAGATTGGGTTGAACAGAGTGTCTGTCTGCATTACGTTAAGCAGAGCTTTGGATCAAACACTGGGGAAATCTACATTTCAGATTGCCTATTGCTTAGGAGATCAAACGATAGTGGCAGCAGTGGAAGCTCCAGAGCAGCAAAAGGTGTTAAAAAGAATCAGAGGCTGTGAGCTGTTGCTATCATGGAGAATTTTCTTCCTCTTACCTGATTATGGCCCAGAAGAAATCTTCAGGCTTGGAAAGCTGATCCTCTGTTCTGTACTTTTCCTAAATGAGTTATAGGATCTCTGTAGCCTGTGCAGATTTAATATGCGCTAGCTGAATGTTGGGTAGAACGCTTTATTTTGCTTCGAGTGCTGAAATGAGCACATTGCAGTGAAGCACGCTTAACAGTGACATCATTTTTTACATGTAATGGAGTGATTAAGTGGACTCACAGTTATACTGTATGATACGTTTTACTCTACCACACTGCTTGAGCACAAACAACATGGTCATTATGTTTTGCACATATGAAAGAAGGCGATTCTTACATAATACTGGACTCTACATGGCTTTGATGTAATGTGTTACTCGACACCACACTGTAGCAGCAGAGAAGAAGAGAGACTTCTTTCTTATCCCGGGTATCAGCACCCGCAGTGGGAAATTACCCATTAGCCTGCTGTGTAAATGGCTTCCAGCTTCTTATAGATTTGGTGCTGATTGTCTGCACTGAACAATGAAAATTCATTATCTCTTTCACCTCAGGCCGGGCCGCAAAATGTGCTGGGTTTCATTGTACCATTTCCATGGGCTGTACAGTACAGTTCAAATGTAATTTCATTTAGAATGTTTTTGGGGACGTACAGGTTTCCAGCCTGTTCAATAGATTAGTAACTGTATGAGTTCTTTTTCCATTACCCACACTGCCCCCTGATAGCGTCTACTTTTTTGATTGTTTTGACCAGGCTTCAACTTTCGCTATGAAGTCCAATCACAGAACTCAGAAAGACCTCACCAGTGCTGTTCAGTAGGGTCTAGTTAGCAGTACGCTAGTGGGTGGGGTCTTCCTTTTACTTGCTCATAGAAATAATTTAAGAAACAGCTCTACATTTACAGGGACTTACATTCCCCAGGCTTTTTTTAGGGATGAAAGATTGTTTTTAAATCAAAATCACACTTTGAGTGCAATTTTCAAATCACAAGAACTGTCCTAACAACTTTATGTGGAGACATTTAACCTTATACCTCTCACAAAGCTCATGCACTGCTAGTAGAGAAGTTAGACCAGAGATCTTAAAACCCAGTCCTGCTTATCCGATGATTTTCAAGCTCTTCATGAGCAAGATCGTGTGTTTTGGCAGAGAATACCTGAGACTGTGCAGGGAAGTGGGTCCCCAAAACAGGGGTTGGTGAAGTAAAGTTCCCCATACAGTAAATTTCACCTTATAGGCACGCATGAGCACCACAGCACTCAGTGTGAACTTCTCTCTCTGCATGTAACCCACTCACCAAGAGAAGCAGTGGGCTGCCACCAATGAGGGGCACCCAGGGAGCAGTGTGTGGGGACAGTACGTTGCTCAAGGGTACCTCAGTGATGACACAAGCAGTCCTGGGATTCAAACCCATGAACTTCTGATCACAGGGGAAACTACAGAGCTGGACCAATTACTAGTAACCAAACATCCTGGCATCTGGCAGACTATGTTCAGCAATCATGTCTAATCCCAGAAGAAAAGAATGTGAATATCATGTGAAAGTGGACATGATGTACATGATTATTATTGTGTACAGGTCCGAACCATAATAGCAGCAATTTAAATCATAGCCACAATTCCCTGTTTTGCCTGAAGTGTTCAACCCTATCCCCCACTCTTTCTTTGCAATTTTGGAAACAGCTCTATATATAATCAGGATCCTATTTTCACTTTTTTTTCTTGGAAACAACTCTGTAGCCACATTTCATGGTCCAATGACACGTATACAGGTATACATTGACTCACTATTATATATGTTGCCCAAAGTGTTCAGCCCTATTCTGTGCTGTCTCTTTGCAATTTTGGAAACAACTCTATATTCTTAGGATCCAATTTTCACCGTTTTTAAATTTTCTTTGAAACAGCTCTGTGGCCAGAGTTCTTAAACCAGGTCCATCTTATCGTCCATGTGTACAGTAAGGTATTTGTAGTCCTGAGCAATCTCCACATCCGCCCCCTAATGGACAGGGGAGTAACACAACACTGTATTCTTCTCAGGTCCACCATCAGTTCTTTGGTCTTGTCAATGTTGAGCTGCAGCTGATTCAGCTCACGGTAGTTAACAAAATTTTCCATAGCCATCCTATTTTCCCCATGCCTGACACATCTGACTCTTGCCGAGTCATCTGAGAATTTCTGCAGCTGGTAGCCCTCTGAGTTGTACTTGAAGCCAGATGTCTATGGAGTGAAGAGGAACAGAACTGTTCCCTGAGGAGCTCCAGTACTACACAGCACTGTGTCAGACACACAGCCCTGTACTTGCAATTACTGCAGCCTATCGGTAAGATAGTCCATAATCCATAAGACTAAGCTGCATAGCAGACAGTTTACTTCCCAGCCAGGCTGTACTCCTGTTTCTAGTTTTTAACTTTTGTTTTGCCTACTCTGGAATTTCTTTGTTATATGTATATGCCTGATCTTGACCTTGAACTGAATGTAGCCTTGAATATGTTTCCTTTATCTGCATCTGAGTCTTTTCTCCACCTATAATTACATAAAGAATGAATCCAGAGCAAATTACATTCTATAATTTGCAGAATCCAGAGTTCCCTCAGTAGTAGTCCTGTGTGAATAAGTCTCATGGTAATGTTATAAAAACTGGGCCATCAAAACCAGGCCTCTATCTACACAGAAATAAAGCTAATCACTAAAAGGAGCTTGACTTGACATAGTTACAATATTCCTTAAGTTCAACAAAGCGCTACTGTACAACTTTTTTATGAGCTAATGGAAAGACACTTTTGGATCCAAGAACAAAAGCACTGATTGTGTGTTTAATCAGATGGACAGTGTCCAAGGAGTATTTTTTTTCCTATAGGAAATGAATAGGGAACAATGGCTCAGTGGTGAAAGCAGTCACCTTTGATCAAAAACATTGTGGATTCAAACATGGCCAAAGGCCAGGAGTTTTTGGACCTCTTTTTTCTGCCTAATGTTTCTGCCCCCATCTAACCTTTTGTGCAAACATGTCTTACACTCCCTCTTTCTGCCAAATGTTTTCACAATTTGCCTTCACGTAGGAAACTATAGCTAACTCTGTTGTTACATTGTTACACCAAAATAACAATGTAACAACAACCAGCTAGCAACACTCTAACAACCACCTACAGTGAGGAACATAAGTATTTGAACACCTTGCGATTTTGCAAGTTCTCCCACTTAGAAATCATGGAGGGGTCTGAAATTCACATTGTAGGTACATTCCCACTGTGAGAGACAGAATGTAAAAAAAATAAGGAAATCACATTGTATGATTTGTAAAGAATTTATTTGTTTTGCACTGCTGCACATAAGAGCGTGCTTCTGTTACCTTTATTAGTAGTTTGTAAGCTAAACATATTCTTAGGACCATGCTAAACACTTTTAATAAACATTTGCTGCATTTTAACCCACTTTCTGAGCTCCAAACATTAAAGAGGCTCAGCTGTGGCCTGAACTGACCCGCTCATACACTCTGTATTAACATGAATAAATATGAACGCAGTTTCGGGTCTAACCTAATACCTGTTCAAATGAATGTCTGAGAAAAGCAGATCTGAATGGTGATAATTGAGAGTAACTTGTTTTTTACCCTGGCTGCACAGCTGTAGTGCTCATTATTAAAGGGTACATATGCCCAATTTCTAGCCCCGTTTTATAATTTTAATTATGTTTACATTTATTTAAGATTATTAAAATTATTAAAACATTATTTAGATTTTTTTCAACAGTGTTCAATGGTTCAAATGTTTTATGGGAGGCATTAAAATGCTCTGTTTAAGTAAATTCTTGTTGGAATGGAAATATTGCATTTCATTTTTTTTCTGCATAGACTAGTCAGCGTCTGGAGTCTATGTTACCAGCAAATCCAAAGCAGAAAAACCTAAATGACTTATCCATCAATATAGTCGAAGTCGTGTTGACAAGTCGTTTGATGACGTCATCACACACGCAGCGGAGGAACACAGGTGTCCAACACTGAGCAACTTTTAGTAAAGTTCTCTGTAACATTAACAGTCAACATGACAATTATCGAAACCATTTCTGGTAAATGTAAGTGCACAACAGAAAGTGGGACTGGCTTAAGCAGCCACTCAGCGTCTTCTGGACTGGACGACTCTCTGCAGTGCTAGCATTAGCCATGTTAGCTAGCGGTGCCGTTTCAGATGCCGTGCAGAATGCCGGTACTGTTACTGTACTTTAACACAGACTTGCAGGTTGTGCAGGTGCACAAACTGTTTGTGTGTCTAGAGTGAAGGATCTCCACACATGTGATGTGTGTCTGTCTCCTCTGCTGCCGTGTATCTCGTCTTGTTGTGGTCTCGTGTTTATATTCCGCTTGCACCAACGGTACCGCCCTTTTTTATGAAAGGACTATGATAATTGGTTAAGTCAAGGAACCCGTGTCAGCGTCAGCCAGTCAGAGGCAGAGATTGCATTGCGTACACAAGAGTGCGCACAGAGAGAGGAAAAAAAACACACGACTAGTCGACTTCTCTCAGGGGGCATCGATTTGTGCCTTTGAAATCTACTAGTCGACTTTTGTGTTAATACATATATAATTTTTGTGTTATATATATATATATAGCTATTTTGTCATTCATTCTTTATTCTCAGATTCTTTATTCTCAGGGCTATTGCAGGGGGTACACCCCTTTTCCCTTTTTTTATTAAGATAAAACTAAGGACAAATAGGCTAACCTATGTTTGTGAAGTTTTCATGTACATCATAAATGTTTCACAGAAAGGTTCATTAAATGGACTTGAGGATTTGGAGCCAATGAGCCAATGAGCCAAAGGTTTTAAGGTTTGATCTAATAAGTGTTGAGTTTGAATAAAAACCTTTTTTGTGAGGAATAACAGCCAATTGCTTGCTCATTTTAAGAGGCCTTTCATGTTGCATAACACACTATTGATATAGTTTATACCAATTTCATTGCTGTGCTTGGGAAGGGGATACTGAACGTAAAGTGTGAGCTATGATTTTTTTTTTGTTTGTTTTATTGTTTCTAGCTTGCCCTTTTTATATTGTTACCAGCATTCAGTGGGTATGGGGCGTGAGGATCTAAAAGTCCTAGGAATGCATTACCATGGGATCAGAGGTACTCTCCCTGCTAGTTTTTTGGATTATGTTCTTTGTTATACTCAGTTCCATTACTTTGCTACGTTAATGAAAACCTTTCACACTATATGAAGTATGGTTGCTTTTTGCTCTCATTAAGTGACAATATAATAATGTCACAGCTGCTTTATTCTAATGACTGCACATTCCTGGCAAGTCATTTGTTTTTAACTGAAGGATTGGCTTCTCCAGCAATCAAAGCCACAGTTACAGCCATCTATCAAAAGGAACGGAATGATTAACATCGACAAAAATGGATGGCATTAAGCATGCCATCTTGTGTGTGTTTTCTAACTGTTACAATCTGCTTTCAAAACTGCCCTTGAGTAAAGTATTAATAGATAATATGCTTATTTAATGATAAAGTGAGTAGCCTCTGGTCAGCATGGTCATTCAGCGGTCAGGGTGACTGTCAAACCCGGGTGAATGCGATGGCTTCATGTAGCAGACCTAATACCTGCCGCAGGGCAGTGGAACACAGCCAAGGGCTTCTAAAAGCACGATCACAGCCAGCCTGACAGCAGCTGCTGTACAACTGGCATGTGAGTGGGCACCTGTAGTCAAATCAAGTCAAGCAGGTTTATTGTCATTTCAACCATATACACAGTCCACAGCAAAACAACGTGCCTCCCGGACCCTGGTGCAACACAAGAATAGAACCAGAAACACCACAAGACTATAAATGCAGACAGGACAAAATACACAGAGGGAGAAGGCTTGTGTTAGGGGTGTGTGGTGTCATGCAACATGTAGTGGAAATGTTCGTGACAGAGAGAAGAGAGACCCTAATGATCTTCTCAGGTGTTCTCATTATCCTCTGTAGGATCTTGTGTTCCAAAATGGAGTGATTCCCATACAAAAGTCATGATGCAGCTACTGAGAATACTCCCTGTAGTCCCTCTGTAGAACATGAGGAGGACAAGAGGGGCTGTACACTCCTCAGTCTCCGCAGGAAGTAGAGACGTGGCTGGGCTTTTGTGATGATGGCTATAGAATAATTATAATGGGTCTGCACAGTGAAGACATGTAAATGTAATTAAATGTTTTTTTTTACAAAACAAAATTAACTGACCATGCTCTTAAAATTTATATACTTTGTAAATAACACAGTAAACAGCTTTTGTTGAAAATGAGTATACATCATCAACAGGGACATGGTATTTTAGTGCACGGTATTCATTTATTTGCTGAATTAGAAAAAAAAAACAAAAAACATAAATGAAACATGGCCACATCTTTCCCCCAAACATGTTACAGTCAGCAAATAAACAGTATTTGTGTACTGAATGTGCAGCAACGTGTTTTCTGTAGAGGACTTGCCGAGGATATTTGTGTTTGAAATGCCAGTCACCTTTGAAAAGTTGTGACACACAAGTGTGTGTTGAGTCTGAACATAGCCAAAGCTTGACATTTTGCCGCTTCAAGCAAAACATAATTTGGCAGACCGCAGCTTCTGTCCTGCAAGATTTGCGATGGGTGGCTCAATACACTCTGAACAACTCTCTGTTCAGCCACACCAGTGTTCAGCCTGCTATACTTCATATCAGTGCCATGGCTACATGTAGCTATAAGACACATAAATCCATCAAAAAATCACTACATTACATGCAAAATGTGATTACATGCCGGTAGGAGATTAAAAAAGGATGACAGAAGGTGAAGACTTTAAGTTTAAAATATAAAGCTTCATCAATTAGCGATCCATGTAGATGGACAAAGGAAGAAGAGCAGTTCTTTTTTCACCTGGTTTTATCCTCCTGGATGATTTAATATATAGGCTAATGTATATTTTAAGGATAATATTTTGTGTGTATTTGACAGTAAGAGCAGAGATAGGAGTTACTGAGTAGAAGGCTGTCCATTCCTAAAAAACCTGCCGGTTGGAATGTGTCTCTCTCAATATATGTTTTAACAATATATGGCACTAAATCATTCTTCTTCTAAAATGATGTATTCTTTAAACAACTCTTCCTCCCAGGTGAAAATAATTTGGTACATTTTACCACCCATTCCACTAGGCAGTTGTCTCTTCTTTATTGACATGCTGGCTCTGCTTTCAACCTTTCATAATGCTGTGTCAACAAAGAAAAGCACTTCATCCCCCAACAAATTACACCCCCAGCCAGTGATGACCCCTCTGAGGGACCCCAGGATTGCAGGTATTTCGCACAAGATGGATGTCTTTCTCCGACTGTTAATATTTCTCTTATTGGTCCCTCCTTATTGGTCCGCTTAGCAAAAAGTAGTTTATTCGGGTGTACTACGAGTATACTTATTTCATACTAAAACTGAGGCAGTATAGTTGAAGTTTACTTTTTATGTACTATATTTTATGTACTTTAGAATAGTATAGTGAAGTATACTTGACTTATACTGGTAAGTATAAAGACAGTGTATAAAGTATACTTTTGCAAACTTAAAATGACCTCATAAAGTATACTTAAAGTATACTTTTATAAACTTAAAAATGTTCCAATTTAGTCCGAAGAAGTATTAAATTAGTATACTTTCTAGTACACTACAAGTTACATGGTCCGTGATACTTGCTACACTTATACTCAAGCATATTTAATAAAATGAACTTCAAGTATACTACTTTTTGCTAAGGGTCTTAAAGTCAGGCTACATGTAAATATATTCATCGATTGGAAAAGGAAAATAATCAATGTTTATAGAGAATATTTGTATTCTCTAAAGGATGTGATTCAAATACTACAGAATTAGTGAAGTTGATAAATTGATTCACCGCCCTCAGGTGCTTTTACATCCCTGAAGGGCTGAGAGTCGTTTAGGAGTTACACAACGTCCATGGTGAGAAGAACCATGAATTTGGCTAAAAGTATTAGTGAAGCCAAACTGCAGTGGAGGAAAAATAATGTTCATATTCTGATGTACTTGTTTGTTGAGTACAGTGAAGTTTATCCAGAATGTAACTGAAGACATTTAAGCTCCCAGTGTGTTAACATGAACTTTTGTTCTTGTTTAAGGTGTCAGGAGCTGGTTCAGTGAAAGACAGCAAGATGTTTTAAGTGACACTTAGTCCAGACAGAGTGATTTGTGGATTCTGTCCTGCAAACCAAACTAGTCTGACCCCAGTCCAGTGGAGCTGAGCCCTGGAACAGGTGCAGGAGCGTCTGTTAATGAGGGTCACCAGAGAAGCAGATGAAGTTCCTTTCTGCCTGCCAAACTTTCACTCTGATTTCAGCTTGAGAAACGTATAACTTATGCACACGCACCCACACACCCATACACATGACACTGAGATGGTGATACTGAATTTCATTCCCTTTGACTTTGCATGCTTCTAGGTATTGCTGGTCCTCGTGGTCCTCATTAAGAAAACTGGTACATTCTTTATAACTGAAGAGGGCAGTTTGTTGTTTTGTTTTTTTTTTCAAGGATTCTGTTCAGAAGCATTCATTCTGTTTACATTCAAATAAAAGACCCACTTTCATATAAATTTCATGAAGCACCATGAATACAGCTTTATTGAAACAATCTTATGTTTAGAAAAGCCTTGCCCTTGCCTAATTATTCTGTAATGCTTGTTTTCCTGGCACAAAATGACACACTGATGTCTAACGAACCCCATATTGCACTCTGAATGTAGACATAATGGCAGATATTGGATATTGTGAGCGCAAAAAATCCCAGAGATACTCCAGCATTTTTCATCCTAAACACTATCTGCTGCATCTGCACTGTATATTTGATTATCATACACTCTCCATTATCATACAATCAAAAGGGTTTATAGCAGAGTGCAAAAATCCATATATAGATATTAAGCTGCAAAAACAGCCCATTGTGAATTCACTAGTTTCAAGTTGTCACAAATCCCAGCAAATGTAATAATTTTTCAGCCTACATCAGTTTAGCCTCATCCACTTACACAGTTATGAGGAGTAAGGACCAAAACTGAAACACATAAAGGGAGGTTAGAAAAATGGTGAAAAGGGAATCATGACTATTTTTGGTATAAAGAAATTCCCCACTGGAAGAACCCTTAAATTGGTATAATAGTTTTACATTATGTGAAGATGCTTTAAATTGTTATTTACACCTATACATGGTACTTAATAAAAGAACAGAAAACCCACTTTTGACACAAGGTCACAGTTGCTTCAGCAATGGTGACGAAGAGCCATACGTGATCTCATGAAGAGAGCATATGTGGACAACCTTGACAATTTTGGCCAAATATGGGAAACATAGAAATATTAGTTTCAGATAAGTGTCACACACCTGGCCATCCACATGATGTAAAAAAAAACATGATTTATCAGACCTTCCATTGCACATTGTCTACAGTAAACAGGGGTCAACACGGACAGCCTAACCATTCAGTGTCTATGCAGCCCCATACACAGCAAGCTACTGTGTGTTTTGATACCTTTCTATCGCAGCCAACATTCATCACTGAGCTTTGGGTGCGCATGACCCTATTGCTGGTTCACCGACTGTCCTTTCTTTGACCACTTTTGGTACTGAACAGTGTAGACTGGGAGCTCTCCACAAGACCTGTTTCAGAGATGTCTCTGAGATTGTCTTGCCATCTGGCCCTAAGTTTAGATTTGCCCTCTTTCCTGCTTCCAACACATCAACTTGAGCAACTGGCAGGTTCCACTGTAACAAAACAGTCATAAAATTGCCATAAAATTATGGCTGATTGGTATATGAAAGTGTTTTAAGTTACTGAGTTAAATGATCATTTACTTAAGGTACAGAGATACAGGGAGGTTTGTTTTCACTCCAAATGGCTAGTTTCAGATTTGGTCTGTCCCATTTAAGCTGCTTTTGTTTACCATCCTTGTGATTAGTTGATTGCTCTGCCCTAATGAACTCCACAATTTCATTACATTATTGTCTTCCGGAGACACGGAACCTGTTCCATGTGGATAAATACTACAGCCTGCTTAATTTGGAGTGCACAATCCATACTACAACCAGGCAAGAGCTCTTCATCACAAGGACAGCTGAACTTTTTATAAGGTCAGACCCCACCCACCAACAGCTTTACACTAATACCATTTCCCAACTGGCCAAGGCTGGAATTGGAAACTTGGGCCCTTGGATTCAAACGCTATTCTTTGTTTCATAAGAATGTGCTTTGTCCTTTGTTTTTAATGCCGAGGCATAAAAACAGCTATTTCAGTTTCTAAATTTACTTTTTCCTTGTAATAGCATTGCTTTTGTTGAATGTACATTATATGGCAACTTTTTCAGCTTTAAGAAAAAAGCTTCTTTAGATTCACACATCTTGTTTACTAAAGTGGTTCTCTAAAGAACTGGAAAGTTCCACGAGTGGGTCTCCTAGTCATGACTCCAAAGAATCAAGGTCTTATTAGTTTATGTTCCAGGTTTGCTCACAATCCTGCATCAAAACGTAACTGCTTTTGCCCCACTAAATTTTCTGTGGAATTTTGATTACATCACTGTGCAAAAGTGTGTGTGTGTATGGGGTGTGTGTGTGTGTGGGGGGGGGGTTAAAATTAACCAATAATATTGTGTTTCACTTCCACTCCCATCACGCCCACCTAGCATCGAGCAAAACACTGAACTCTCTCGAGATCCTGCCCAGGACAATCCTTCACATTACAGAATGAAGGGAAAATGAGATTCACATTGATTTTAGTAGTGCATGTAAGGAACATGATTGAACAAATTGCTAGAACTAATAGATTGTGTCTGTCTGTCCATCTGTGAGAAAGTGGAGGGCAGTGTAATGCCCACTCTCTTATTCAGGAATCAGCTTTGTGCTCAGATGCTTTTGGGAAAACCCAGTCTTGAGCGGAAAAGCACATTCATAGGACAATATCTCTCACTTTATTTGACTTCTTATCAATGATCAGAATCTGAATGCTCACATTCACTCAATCTGCAGGAGTTGTATGTTGGTTTTTTTTCATATAACAGTAAAGGCAGCATCAAGAAGCGTTCCTGGTTCCCTAAATAGATTTTTGACACTTTTTTTTTGTAAATGAACTGAGCAAACAAAAAAGTTTAGCCAACATAATGTTAATATTTACCAATTAAAGGATTTCAACACCATGAACCATTCAGGAACCTTTACTTTTTAGGGTGCATAATGAGCATGGACATGCCAATTACTCTGGAGTTTTATTTGATTCATTCATTATTTATATACTTGTAATGTTAGAACACATTTCTCATTCATTAAATCCCCTTGCAGTTGGCTATTTGTCCAGAAAACACAAAAGACAGAAGGTGAAGTAGTGGATTTTAAGAGATCAAGTAGTATCTCTAGTGATTGAGCTCAGTGAGGCTTTAGAGCTGGGTACAGTGCTGTAGTGGCATTAGGAGGTGACTGAGGGCTGTACAAGCATGAGGAAGGTGGGGGAGATGAAAGGGGAACTCAGGACAACCTGCATAGGATCATGACAACACATGACGTGCCTTATACTGAAACAACCAGAGCTTTGAACTTATTTGAATCAAATGCATGCATGACATATGCATGAACAAAGCATATTACATCAAAACTTATTCCCAGTAATAATAAACCAATAGAATAATCGACATTCTGTCATAGTGACTGTTGCAGTTTAGATCAGCGTGTTGGCAAAAATCCCATGTATCCTGATGTGAAATGTCACTCCCTTTTAATAATGTGAGTTTGATCACTAAACTGTTTGAAAATGGTTAATCCATCAGGTTAAATGGGATTTTTGCCAACTTTTGGATAAACTTTTCCAATCTTGTAACAGCAACTATGAGAATCATTTGTAGGCAGATCGTAACTAGCTCAAATTGTTTGATGTAATGTATTTTCTTCATGTGGGACTGAAGTATACATTTGAACCAGGTAATTCATTGCATTTCTTCAGCATACCTTGGTATTATGTGTCTTACTTTGGGAAAATGCGCTGCAGCTCTAAAGTAATAAAAGGGTGTTTTGGTCATTTAATCCCTTTATATGACATTTGTTCCTAGGGGGGCTTTTAGAAGGTGATGTAAGTTCCGTGTGCCAATGCTGGTGGATAGTGCTTCAACAACAAATTTCTCTCTTATGAAACAAGATTTTTAAAACCACCATCATGCTAGCTTTTCTGAGTGTTTTGTGCACTGATCTCAAGGTAGTTCATTTCTAAATATTGACTTGCATCCAAGCACACATTAGAAATATCGTGCTGTTGTGTGAGGACCTTGTAAATTTGAGAAACTATTATAATTCCTTCTTAGGTACATTTCTGTGATTTGCTTCAGCTTCACAATTTCATCAACATTTGGTTTCTATTCGTTGAGCTGTTTGTCTGTATTTTGGCTAAACTGTATGCACACTGACAGTTGCTCCACCACTGTTTTTTTCTGAAATTAAGAATACTCTTCTGGGAGGAATTTAGGAATGCATTGATATAGAAATGTTGGTCTGATGCTGATATCCAGAGTGTATATATCAGCCACTGAAATATAAACAGCTGAATATATATGTATGTGTATACAATAAAAGCCTTGTTAATTATAGATTTCTTTGAAAACAAATATATGATGATACCGATATAATTAAAAATGATCACACATCCCCAAAGAAGCCATAAAGACTTCAAGGGTTAATCAGTTTCAAGGGTTCATCCATAAAGCGCCAATATGGCTGCTTGTTTTCTTTTCAATCAAGCAACAGGACACCTTGTTTAATAAGTTGTTCTCAATCTTTAAACAGCTGATGAATTACACAAGATGTTCTCCCCATAAAACAAAAATAAAAACGTGTAATTGGAATGACAATCTGCAGTCACACCAGCTCTTTGCGGTATATTGATGACCAGTGCACTAGATCTTGAAATGTTGCTATTAGTGAGGGCAGATATTGATGTTGGATGATTAGTTCTGGAGTACAAACACAATTCCAACTCATCCCAAAGATATTGATGGTGCCTCATCTCTCCAGAGAATACAGTCCAAATGCTCCATAGCCCAGTGCTGGTGAGATTTATGTTCCTCTAGGTGACCTTAGAACAGGACATGTGCAGCTGCCCCAGAGCATCCTATTTCATTGAGAATACTTCTTCATCAAGACTACAAGGCTGTGTGCACATGTGCTGCCTTAAAGGTTTAGTTCAGTGAAAAAACAAAGGTACATTTTCCCATTTACAATTAGTCAGTTAACCTTGCTTCTTTAATAGCACTGAAGCTACAAGGCTAAGGTTTCAAACGAATACTAAAAGTTAATTATCACCCAAATAGATATAGTGCCTGTCTGCCTGTCTATCTATCTAAAACTCTATCCATCTTTGTGTCTGTCTATCTATATATCTGTCTGTTTATCTATGTATTTATGTTGATATTAATTTATAAATCTACTAGGACTAACTGTTTTGCCAGGGCACAGCGGTAGTATCATTGCATGTACATTTACATGTGTCTGAGCCAAATAATTTGTGTTTGTGATTGTACGTCCACATGCTTTGTGGTGTGCGGAGTTCTCATAGCGCTCATGGTGATCAGTTCGCCTCCTGTGTTTGTGTGTAGCAGTACCTTATGCTGGAGATTAGGCCGATTTGGGGGATCTCTGTCAGCGCGCGCCGCCTGTGTGTTTGCAGCAGCAGATGCTCAGCGAGTACTCTATTCGTCCCAGCTGACACGGCCAAGCCTCGTGCAGACTGGAAGCCTCCCTCTGCCAAATCTTGTACACAAGATAATACTCACAAACATCACTCTACCAATCCAAACAGCCTAACAAAGCAGACACTTAGCATAGCAGGCTACACTGTCTATGTGACCTCAGCATCTACCTCTTGAATCCAAAAGGATGATATATGGACACCTTTAAGGTACATTAATGTAATAAAATGTACATTAATGTATTAAGATTTTGAACCATTTCTATTGCTGCATCCATCCTGAAACACTATGAGAGGCAGCTGCTATTTTACAATGGTGTAAAAAACTAACAGACAAGGGTTTGGCATGTTTTGCAGTGCACTCTGAAGCCCATGATCCTTTTACATGTTTTAGTGGACTGGCAGCTGCTTTAGTGGTTACATCATCGCAGTTTTACACTGCAAGGAATAACAAAAGGCTGGGCCATGTAGTTCGGATTCAACCAGGACCCAGGAGTGATTCACTGATGCTAAATCAGTGATTGTGCTTTTGTTGTCGAAGCCTCCATAAATGTAAGCTCCTTAGCTGTTATTCAGTTGGCTAAAGTAGTTTTCTTGTATAAGAGCATTATCTTATTATTCACTTGGTTAAAGCATCATGTAAGAGGGTTAACACAAACTGGGCTGGCCCGTCTCCTTAAGTGTGCAGATAAGGTCCTCCTCATCCCTACACTGAATCATTGAATGCTCACTTTATTCAGTCAGGCCTGGGACACACTAAGCCGACAAGGAAGAACTAACTTCAACAATGCCTGACTGATGATCGCCTTCTGTCGGCTCACTGTCACCTCTTGTCTCCTGAGAACATTTGCACGCTGGAAAGATGTCATCTAGTAGCTGATATACTCATATTTGATGCACCTGTGTGAAAAAGACCAACTCTCTAAAGCAGGACACAGTAGAAAACTGAAGCATTCAAAGAATCATTGTTTAAACATCTTGTAGGTTTCAAATAAGCTTAACCCATTGTATCAAAGTGAAAGCAGACCACCCTTAGCTTGCTGCATGACCAAATATGACCATTTCCTTTATACTAAAGACAACATTCACACAAATGTGAAATAAAATTTTAAAAAAGAGCTTATTTGTCTTACCACAAATCACAATGGAATGAAAAACAGTAATCACCCAGTGTTACATGGATGAGGAGTTGCAGAATCAGTATTACAGTATTACAGCAGTATTACTCAGTTTTGGGGGTTTTTTTTGTTTTTTTCATGGCAATATGGTTTTTTTCTTACTCATTTTAGTTCTAAATTATTAAGAAAAATATAATTTACTATTTTTGTAACATAAATATTAAGGTATATTCAGCTACACTTCCATATAAAATATAACTGTATAAATGTTTTTGTACTGTCCAGAGCAACACAAAGAAAGCGCGTCTTGGGATGGTGAAAAACTGCTGTACTCAGAGGCAGGAGGTTTGAAAGTAGCCGGTCCGAGAATGTTATTTTTTTTCTGCTTGCTGCTGATTGTATCTGTGGCATCTGCAGACCAGAATTTCCCCTGTGGAGCGCCTCGAGTGTTTCTCTTGTTTTTCATTTTGTTCTTCTTGAAGCCCTGTATTTTTATTACTCTAAATTAAAGTAAAAGAGGCTGTCCAGTGTCTGCTTTAACCAGAGGGTCACTACAATTCGACTGAATAAGACGCGCCGTTGATGAACAGTAAATTATTGAACTGTAAAAAATATTGGTGATTACCTGTACATTTTACTGTATTTTTATTACTAAAAATTACATTAAATTATTACTGTATTTACCTGCTTATACCAAAGAAAACGACAGCACATACCAAAGAAAACATGCTTGCATTAATTAATTGTGGGAGACGGCAGTTCAGTGTAAACTGTCCAGCACCTATACTGGTTTACTTTACATTTTCGATAAGGGAAATGTATTAAACTGAGTTTAAAATGAAATTAAAGTGTTTCGGTTTCAGTCATTTTTTCTTAGAACCGAACTAAATTGTTGGCGAAAACTCAAATTCGTGGAAATCGCTAAATAAAGAAAAATATAATTTACTAATTTTGTAACATAAATATTAATGTAAATTCAGTTACACTTCCATATAAAATATAACTGTATAAATGTTCTTGTACTGTCGTGAGAATACAAAGAAAGCGCGTTTTGTGAGTTAAATATGCTCTATTCAGAGCGGGGCGGACTGGGACTAAAACACAGCCTGGACTTTCTTCACCAGCTGCGCAGAGGTCTGCGTCTCGGCCGAGAAAGACAGGCCAACGGCCGCCGTGCATCGGACAGCCGTTCTTTTCCAGAACGCACAGATTGCCCGTCTGCCCCTGACTCATCTTGAGTGTTTCTTTAACCAGCGGGTCTCTACAATACAGTACTCCTCCTGAAGAACACTGAATAAGACCAAAAATTAAAGTGTTTTGGGAGCATATTTAGGGGCATATTTAGGATTTACACTATAAAAATAGGCATTTTTAAGCATTTTTTTTTTTACCAACAACACAGTTTTTCACTATATGCTCTTGGATTACTGTAATATACTGTAGTACTGTAACATTTTTTTTTCTGAACCTTTGATAAAAACATAAACTAAAAGATGGTTCATAAACTCCAAAGATGGTTCACACAGTTGAAAGGTTTAAGTGCACCCAACGTAAATTTTGGAGGGGAACACATGAAACTACTAACACATTTCTGTTTCTTGCTATAAGCCCAAGCCCAGTTCCCATGAGACCTTGAAAGTTTGTGAACTTGAGAAAAAAATGTAGGCCTTGAAAGCTTTTGAAAATATCTGTTTATGTCCATGGGTCATTGAAAGTGCTTGAATAGATATTTTGTGCAATAAGAATAAAGTTCTTTTAGTTTTTTTTTAACTGAATGTTTGGTTAATAAGCTGTTTTCTGTTTTCTGTATGTCAAGTAAAATCTAATTTTTTTTATAAGCACATTTTACAGCTGATGTTGTGACAAAGCAGCTTTACAGAATGTGAGCAAGAGACAAGGAAAACCTCAACCCATCCTCCTCTGGCTGACACCTGATAGAGAGACAGAATAAAGTAATAATGCTATGGAGATGACTAATAATAGGAGAGAAAAGTATACAGATTAATCACTGATGAGTGGTAGAGTCTATAGTCAGCAGCAATACATCAGTTAGAATCTGTAGCAGTCTATTCTGTCTGTGAGTAGTAGTTTGGTTAGAGATTGGGCAGCACTTGTACGTGATCAAAGGTGATAGAACTGGTCTGGAGGGCAGGGGTCTCTACTTGCTCTCACAGTTAGTAAGAGGGAAAGTTTTTGAGTTTCTGTTGGAGTCTGTGCAAATATTAATTGCTTTGGTTGGGGAGGCGCTTAAAATGTTTTGTGCTTTAAAGTGTTGAAAACATGCTTATTTTAGAAGGACAGGTGTCACCAAACTTTTAGTGAGCAAATATTTAGGTCACCTTTTGCTTTTACCAACAGATGACAAAGCTAACCTGTCATCCATCTCTTACAACTGTGATATGTGGTCTCTCTAACTGTGGTGCTCTCTCTTTCTCTCAAGCTTGATCTTGTTCTCTCTCTTTCTCTCCCCCCCTCGCTCTCAGTCTTGATATCATTCTCTCTTTCTCTCTCTGAGTCTAGATATTTTCTCTCTCTTTCTCTCTTTCCTTCTTTCCTTCTCTTCTCTCTCTTTCTGCTTGTTTCTCTGCCCTTTCTTCCTCTTGCACAGTCTCTCTATCTCTCTCTCTCCTTTGTTTCTTTTTCCCCTCTTATCTTGCTTCCTCTCCTCTGCTTTTTTAGCTGCCTTTTCTTGCCTCTTTCTCTCTGCTCAATTCACCACCACCCCCCACACACACACACACTCTGTGAAATGAATCATTTCTCAGTCCTCTACCATTCGGCCGTGCAGGACCACAAAAGGTAGCAATTTGTCCAGCGACATCTTCAGCCAACCAAGCTATTACTCATAGTGTAGGCAGGGTAACTAATAAAGAGGGAGAGTGATAACTGATAACTAACATTATGGGACTCATCAGATGAATACTGACATTCACAAAGCCATAAAGGCAAGCCCTACCTGAGCATAAAAGTGTATTCTACTTCACTGATGCAGTTACTCTGTCTAGTCAGTGCTGGCAGGCCTTGTACACACACTCATATAAAGTCACATGCAGAGTGTGGTGTGCTGCCTTGTGGTCCAGAGAAGAAAAAAAAACAGCAACATCCATCCACTTGTCAGGAAATGAGGGAGTTTTGTGCAGTGTGAGTCAGCCACCATGTGTCATGCTGGGCTTCTGTGCTCAAGGACAAGCGTGCGTGCGTGTGTGTGTGGATGTGCATATGTGCATGTGCATATGTGCGCCAGCGGGGTGGGCTTGTGATTCACTGTTAACCTCCTTCTCAATGCTGCTTTAATAATTGAGACAGGAAGGTCTTTTGTAGTGGACATGAGGTCTAAACTTCTTTAGGGTCCAGAGATCAGAGATGTGAACAGGTACTCGAGTGGTGATACCACTATTTGTGCAATCATAATGGGAGAATAGAGAAAACACAAAATACATGCTAGCAAATCAGCAAAACCACAATCTTATATTTTAATACAACTGTAAAACATGACCATTTTGCTCATATTTGTGAGTAAGTTATGTATACTTTGCTGTTCTGTCTCCTCTAGTTCATCTAAGGAGCCAACATGAAAAAATACCAGTTTCTCTCATCTCTTTTTGAACAATAAAAAAATATGTCTGACATGTATTCATCTACCTGCACTGCCACATGTAAAGTTGGCCAAAGCCCTGTACTGATATTAATTCTGAAGTCTGTTTACTTTACATCTATTTCTTTCTTGCAGCTAAACCAGATATACATTCATATACATTTGATGGATATCTGAATATGAACGTGATTAGAAAAGCACATGCCTGTTAAAGATGTGACAAAAACCAGCACTGCTGAATTCATGTCAAAACAGAACTTAATAACTGTACTAGTTTTCTGCAATATGAGCAGTAGAGAGTCAAGATTGTTTCTATAAAGTTGATCCCTCATAAGCCTGTCACCATTATTACATAACTGCTCGTTTGCCATGATTTGAATTCTTTATGTGGATTGTGGCTTTCACAATCATAGCAACAGACAGATTGCAAATAATGTGCATTTTAATAATTTGGGGGGAGGGGAATGCATATAAAACACAGAAATAGTGAGTAACGTTTGTTTATTTGACGTTTAATAATCATTTTAAATGGCAGCGGTGAGTAATGTTTGTTTATCTGATGTTTGTTAATAAATCCTTTAGAGGACAGCAGTAATGTTTGTTTATTTGATTATTGTTAATAAGTTAAGAAGGCAGTGGTGAGTGGTGTTTGTTTATTTGATGTTTGATGATGACACCTTAAGAAGGCAGCGGCAAGTCATGTTTGTTTATTTCATCGACACCATTAGTAGACGGCAGCAGTGGATAATATTTAGTCATTTATGTATGTTTGTATATATGTATTTAGTTACTTTGCGTGCTCCAAAAAACAACAATTTTTTATCTCTTGTCTGATCTATGATCTACCCTGTCTTTTTATTGCTGAAGTATCTTTTGATATGACATTTTATAGGGAAGAGTAATGGAAAGAGTATGTGAAGTGTATGTGTAGTAAAAAATAAATAAATAAACAAACCTATCTGTTGGAAAAGTGATACTCCACTGCTTCTCACTGATGTTTGTGGTGTGAGGCTGTTTGGAAACAGTGTGGAGAGCAGTTCAAAAATAACTAACTAATGTGTCACAGCACTAGCTAATGTGTTCACAGTTTCACAGAAAGTGTGAATCATTGCTGTTGCATCTCATTCGCCTGACTCTGTGATAGCAGAGTTTTCTTCTGCTTTAGGGGTTGTTTGCCTCTTAAGGCAGATGGTCAGGGTAGCTGTCCCCAAACTTGCAGAGGTGTAAAATAACAAATAACATAGTAATCACACTAGTTTTATGTTATCTAGTAGGGTATTTGACTCATCTATTTTAAATATTAATAACCAGTACTGAATAAAAAAATAGCTTTTCACAATTCATTTTCCAGCCTGAGGCCTGGCTGACTAATCCTAGCTATATAACTACAGTTTTCCTACTACTTTCTTATTACTTTCTCTTATTTCTCTTATTACATTTTTAGAAAAAGAAATGATACTGTTTCTTTTTGCCATGAAACTGCCTAAGTTCAGTTGTCAGAAAACTTAGAGACCCTCCTTGCTACTGTGACAGAGTCACAGTATGACAAGATAATTAGTTAAAGATTCTATCACGGTAACTTGAAGTCACTCAAAATTCTAATTGTTTAACTATCCTTTTTTACTCTAATGTAATGTTGTTTAGTAATACACTATGTGGACAAAAGTAAATGGAGTCCTGACCATTACAACATTCAAATACATAGACTTAAATATGGAGATGGCCCCCCCTTTGCAGTTATAACAGCAGCCATGGTGGAATAGAGAAGGTTCTTCCCCAAACTGCATCCACAAAGTTGGAAGCATGGTGTTGTCCAGAATGTCTTGGTCTGCTGAAGCATTAAGATTCCCCTTCACTGGAAGTAAGGGGCCTAGCCCAAACTCTGAAAAACAGGTGTGTCCCAATACTTTTGTCCATAAGGTGTACATAAATTTGTGAGCGAGTTGACAGGGTTATTACTACAGTAATAGCCTAAACCCTCCACCTCTGCAGACATGTGAATTAACACCATACAGACGTTTGGAATAACATCACTTTACTGATTTTTGCGTTGCATATATAAACATTATTATAGTCAAAAGACATTTTAAAATAATTTTTCAATATGTAATGTATTTTTGAGGTGAGCAAGTGTTTATGAATTGATAAATCATATTCACAGTAGCATTTTTTAGAATTTCTTCTTTATCACGCTTTCTGAATATTATTCATATTATACATTTCTTCTTGATATTTATGTAGATAATCATCTACAGCTCAGTTCATTATTCTTGACAAACTTAAAACTGATGGGCCAAGTAATATAGTCAAGATTCTGCTTGATTTATGGGTAGCTATTCAAAAAAACAAAAAAGTGACATTGATTGTGTTAAGTTTTTTGTACAAAATAGGTCTAAAGAGTCTTATCCTCTCTACAGAGGTGAGTTTAGACAACTGGATGGATCTGATCTGCTCATCAGAGGTTTTCGTACATACATATGAAGTCCAGAAGACAGGATTAAAGCAGACTCAAATGTTTAAGTTGATGAAATAGTTTGCTGGGACAAATGTTCTAGGATCTTTGTTCGGTTTTCTGCAGTTAAAGTTTTACAGTGATTCCTTTCTTTTGAATGGTTGAGTAACTGCACCTACAATTAACAATGGCTATATAAGAAAATGCCATCAAAAATCAGAATATTCACATGTCATGTTTCTATGGGATCAGTCTGGATGTCCCCTGTTTGGCATTTCCTAAATCCGTTCAGAAATGGGATGGTCTGTGCCAGTGCCCCCTTTCTTAACAGAGAGGAGCCAAGCAGTGAGAAGGAGGTGTTCATTTTATTACCAGCTCTGTGGGAGTCTTTGGGGGAAAAGGTCAAACTGTTCTCCTTCAAACATCCACCTGGAGAGTATGATTTTTAGCAAGAGGCCGCAGCAAAATGAGATTTCTTCTTTGCTGAACGTTATTAATATTAAAGCCTGGACCTCTGTAGCGTTCCATCGGCAGTGTACCTCTGAAGGGAAAATGTCAGATAAATGTTTAAGGGAGTAAAATGTTTAACCCCAGCATCAGCTATGCCCTGGTTTGTGGTGAAGAAGTGGCTTCCTTTTGGGTAAAATCATAATTACTTTATTGCCTCGGTACAGACTGGAATCAGTAATTTTCCTGTTTTTTGTTGTTTTTTTGCAGTGAAGAATTTGAAAGACACATAAGAGACAATAATATTTAAAATTCTTTGTCAGTGTTGATTGAAAGATGTCAAAGAAGTCATTTATCTCTATGAATTAAGTTCTTTGCCAGGTTTAGTGATGGGAAACCTTTAAAGAACCAAATGTTGCTGTTAGAATGCGTCTAAAATGTGGTTCTGTATAGCACCATAAAGGGTTTTTTCCTTTCAAATTCAAATCTGAAAATATAAAATGCATCTCCATATTTCCTCTTTAAACTTTAAATGAAGTAAGTGTTGCATTAAACGTCAAGCTTTTATGAAGATCAAAATTAATTTAGCTGAATTAAAAAATGGTGTTTATTTATGTATGCTTTACATCTTTAGGGCAAAAAAGAGGTTCAAGGACAAGGACTGGTAGATGTATTTGCCATATTAACACATACAGACAGGTCTCATGAGAGTTGGTAGCTAATCCAAGGCCCCAGGCAGTGCCTTAGGCCCGGGAAGACATTATGGTAATGTGGCGTCAACTTAGATTTAGTGACTTTCTGACTTACTGAGCTTGACTCTTCCCATCTGTCAATCAGTGGTATTTACTCTATACTTGTTCAGAACAATTACCTACCTAGCCATGGCTAATGAAGAACCCTTTTCATCAATGGAATACCAGTAATTTTTTAAAAGACGTCCATTACTCAAGTCCCATTATTTACACTTACATAAACTAACACTACTGTGTGTTTAACTGACATAATAGAACGGGATCCTCAGAAAAGGCTTGGCAGCAGTAAGCTACAATTTCAGTAGTGGGTTATATCATAGTGCTAAAGGGTGGTGTATAATTAGAGACGTTTTACTTTCCCACACTGTAGCTCGGTTAAACATTTTATCCTATAGCAACTACTACAGCTATAGCTCTTACTACCTGTACAGGGCCATGACTTTCTTGATGTTGGGCCACAACTATGCAGGAGTGATCAGGGGGAACATTAGTAGCTTAAATGCTGAAATTCACAACTTAATTATTATAACACATGCAGTTTGTTGTATTAAAGGCTTTATTTTTTACATTACATTTTTTATAGTTTTATACATATTAGCATACATCACACCTCTACATGATCTTGTGTGTAGTGCAGAAAAAAACACAGCGAAGGAATAGTTGGGACAGAAATTTGCCACATTCCACAATCAAAAGCGTGTGCAGACTAGAGGATTTAGTGAAGCATAATAATTAGTTGGTGGGGCTTCATAGACTAATCATGTCCATTGTCAATTCCAACCCACACCCACACAGCTGTCCTTAAAAATGACTGTGGGCTGCACTTGAGGTCTGAAAAAATTTTGATAACCCCTTCCAGCCCCTTCTCTCAGAAGACTGAGTGACCTTTGGAGAAAAATGTACACAGGACAAAACATATCAGCTCTGGAACTTTTTGGTCTCCAACATTTGGTCATACCACTCACTGCAGAATGATGCCTGACCTTAGCACTCTGCTCATAAGACCTGGACTATTTTGCATAATTGACACTATTTGCCTGTTCGTCTGTTTCTGAGAGCTTGACCTTCCCAGAACGTACCGAAGTAGACTAATGTTTACAATGATATAGAAACTGAGTCCAAATTGGCGCTTCATGAGAAAGTTGAAACCAGGTCAGTATTTATTTTAGACAAAAAAACCTGCAAATCTACTTTGGTTCAGGGCCTCTCCAGGGAGGGCTTCTACAGTTCTGCCTGCTTAGAGAGGTGCTTGACATTTACTGCGCTGTGCTTGCTGAGGCTGGGAAGAATAATGATATTTACCACCACAAGGCAGCTTTAATACATCTAATCTCTGCACTAGGTCTGGGCCTCTGAAAAAGATATTTAGACAAAAAAACAGCCAAAAAAGTGTATGCTTCAGCTTTAGTTTAGTGCTAACATAACATTAGAAACGAGAGCCGTTAGCAGAACGTAACATTGTAATAAAGAATTTGATTTTGTTCTCCTAGAAACAAATGTCGCATGGCCTCTATGTTGGATTGCAGAAATGTTCTGAGGGTTTCATTAATGACGGATTAGGAGATTAGAGTGTGAGAGAGGGTATGGGCGACACTGCATTCAGGGCTGTACGCATACTATATACACCAACACCTCAAGTGAACTATTTTACAGTGTTTTTACTGATTGGATTTACAAGATTGGATTTGTATCTTTAATATGTCAGAAATCATGCCCTCATATGGGCTGCCAAGTCTAAGCCATGTGGGTGGCGTCATTGGCAGAAACCATGGATTACTTTTTGATAGTTTATCACAGGGTTTTCCCTGTTCTTGTCTCAGATTTGTCTGTTTATCACTGCTTTATACCTAGTAGTAGAAGATTTTTCCCAATGCCAGCACGTTTGAGTAGCTGAGGATGTACTGTAAGAGTCTATACAAAACAGGTCTGCTTTCTGGAAGATCAAAACTATACTGCAAATCTGAATTTAGATCCATTTGTTTGACATTTTTTTGACTTAATATGGATTTGTATGCTTCTCAATGCCTCCATCATATATAAGTCTAATCCCTGATTTATTTTTAGACACATAGTCACTGCAAAGTCACTGGGCCATCTGCTATTGGAATTATTGAGTGCATTGTAAACTGTTGTAGACTGTTAATGTCTCAGATGATGCTGTGGGTATTTTAGATTGAGTAAACTGCTCAGTGAATGGCATTATTGTAGTGTTTAATAATTAACTAGAATTAACAGACTAGAACTGATTCCTGATCGTCTGGAAATTCTATCCAGCAGCCTTGACTGGCTTCAGCATGAAGGTACGTGATTGAAATACATTTTGTCGGTAAAGTAGTTAAAAAATGTAGAGCTTTTCATTCATATGGTTGATCTTTCACACTGGACTTTGTGCAGTATGAGTGGAAATAGCACGATGTTTGGACGTTCTCCGTCATGACTGACCTTGGCTTGATTTAATTGGCCCTCTAACCACATGTTATATAAGCAAAGTGGCAGAGGAAGGTTCTGGATTCTAGGAGCCTGCCCCCTCACATTGACCACGAGGTCAGATCCTGGTCTGGCTGCAGGGAGAGGATGGGGATTATAGCTCTCTGCCAATGGCACACTGGGGATTATTTAACATGACAAAAACTAGGATCCAGGCATGGAATGACCTCTACTAGGAATAATTCTTGTTTTTAGAATTCTCCCCAACACATTATATGAGGAAGTTTTTAGTGTAGACTTTGTAGCAACAAAAAATGGTCTTTAAGGTTCTATCATGCTTTGGGGAAAGCTGCTCTGAAACACACCAGATTAACATTTCATTAACATCTCAGCATGTACCAGACCAGATGCTACTATTTCAGGTTGAGGGATGTTTCTCACATGATAATTTTGACTGGTCAGAACAGGTCAAAAGGTGCAGGATCTCAGAATTTAAGTCAGAAGAAGATAAATAAAGGGAGATATGGAGAAGATCTATCTCTCTATCTCTCTACCTCTCTATCTCTCTAGCAATCTACCTATCTATCTACCTATCTACCTACCTATCTATCTATTAGTCAGGTAATATTCTGGTAGATTACTCAGGTAGTATCATATTGTATTCATTGTATCTTTGGTGTAGCCGTATTATTCACTAAATTGTAACATTGTAAATAGTCACACACTAAATAGCAATCCACTTTTTTAACCTCGAACCAGCATGAGGCCACTGAACAGCACTGCTCAATATATTACATAGTAATTCAAAGTATGAGATCATAAACAAAATCCTTTATACTGTCCTTGCCGTAAGTAAAGCGCGGGTTCCTAACCTTTTGTAGCTTACAGCCCAGACAACCTATCACAAAAGAAGTCCACAAGAAGATTTATCCGATCTGATGAACCGTTTCTTTGTGACTACTTAATGAGATTACTGATGTTGTTTGGCGGCTACCAAGTGCTGCATGTCCGCGTTCCTTTGGTAAGACCTTGTTATTAACCCTATATCCATGATAGCTTAAATGGATCAAAAAGGGAAATGTTTTTTTATTGATTTGTACTGAAAATATAAACAGAGCATTCTATGAGACCAGCCAATGCACTAAACATAAATGCTTTATTTTTATGGAAATGATCACATCACTAATAGTTGTCATTTTGAAAATGTTGTTTGGTTTAATGTCTATATTACAACATATTTGTCCAGTTAAATAAATAAATAAACCAGAGGATGAAAACCACTAGATCGGTTTTATGTCAAACCTCAGTCAGGGATGGCAGTTGGCTTACCCATTATGCTACACCAACCACATTTAGTAGATGTCCTAAGTAAGGTTGAGCAAAACGATAACTGTCTGAAGTTCGTTTCTTCACTTTTGCATTGGATCTAAGACGTTAATGTGGCTATCAAGCAATAAAAGGTAATAACTACCAATAAGCATTCTGCAAGCTGCATGTCCAATTTATTACATGCTTGCCTGCTTGCCTCAAATCATACTGAGTTGTTAAGTAGTCTCAAAGATATTTTTTTAAATGGACAAAAGACAACATAAAATCTGATGGACTAATGTCCTTTTGTTGTTTTTTCTGGACAACAGTTTGCCATTGACTGTCCGAAAACATACACAGCCATGGAAAAAAATTAAGACAACTTTTCGCTTTTTCTGTTCACTATTTGTACAATTTGCAGCAGTGTGTGAGTGTGTGTGTGTGTGTGTGTGTGTGTGTGTGTGTGTGTGTGTGTGTGTGTGTGTGCAAACTGCACAGGTTGCTATTATTTTATAAACTATAGCAGTGTGAGCTGTGTAAAAAATAAGAAATGCTTCCGTATGTGTTGTGAGTGCAGTAGTGTTTGTACGGCAGCTTTTCTATGTGCTGTATTCCAGCAGCTTCACTCCTGATTCAGTTTCTGATGGGATGAAACAGAGTCACACCTGCACACACTCCGCTCTTAACATCACTATTTTACTTGTTGCAATTGTAAAATTATGTAAGAGTGTTATGTAGTTCAACATTTCCAAGGTATAATAAATTATTTATATGTATTATTTTTACTTCAAACAATGTGTTTTTTTGGAATTTTGAATCAAGTGTGGTCAGTAGTGTATAAAACAATAGTGACATGCACATTTAACACAGACCCACTCCCACAAATTCCAAAAGTAATAAACAGAAAAAAATGATGTGGTCTCTTATTTTTTTCCATGGCTGTAAGTGAATCCAGGGTACTTGTTAGTCCCATTTGTAATAAGAGGAACGTTTACTTGAGGTGAGGACAAAGTAAATTTGATTTTTAGATGGATGACAAATTTAAAGGGTTAAGGATGAGCATTAGCTCAAGTGCCCAAGCAAAGCTGGTTTGGAGATCTTTCCTAGAAATCTTGAGAAGATTATCAGGTGCCGCTTAACTGTGAGCAGGTGACTGTGAGCATGGTGATCCAAGCATCTGCTTCCCTCTTAGGTTAGTGATCAGCACCCTGTGGAGAGATCCGGCTGCTTAAACAAGCTTTGAAACTAAAACCAATCAGCTAATAAGAGTTTTTTCTTTTATTTTGATGAAATACTTCATTAAACTTTCTTCACCCCAATCTTAACTTCAGAGAAACCTTAGAAGCGTGAAAAAATCATGTTGTCCCTTCAGCCTTTGAGCATTTTTTTTTTTTTCGATAATGAAATACGTCCTGAAACAAACATTGTATTTGCAGTTCTAACTGCAGTTTTCCTGCGTTGGATCACAGATCTTCCTCTGGAAGCAGTCCAAACAAGTTCACTGCTGCAGGTGTCAGTGTCCCAGAGGAGAGATGGGTAGATGCTCGTTCTTTGAAGTGACAGTGAGGATTAGCCACTGCTGAAAGCAAAGGCCAGGGGGAAGATTTAGGTAAATCCAGGCAACAGTCTACCTCTGTGCTTCTCTCCGTGAATGAATGGCAATAAAGAGACAGATCAAATAAGAAGAATAAGTATTTTAATAATCTCTCAGTCTGACCAGTTGTAGTTTTACTTCCCAAATTGTTATACACTATATAACAATACTTTAACTTTATATAACTTTTGCCCATATAGTGTATGTGCTTAAATCTGATGGTCAGCAGTAGATTTGTATAACATATATCTTCTGGCTGTAAGGGCCACGTCCCATCGAGTTGTAAGGGCCACATTCTCTTCAGCTGTAATGGCCACCTTCGGTCAAAGTAGAAGATTTACATAAACGGTAGTTGTAAGGGCAACATAGCCGCATCAACCAGCTGGATCCATCACAGCTTATGATTTCATGTTAAAAACTGATGTAAATGGCACATTTCAGTTGTCATGGTCCAACTAAGCTTCCTAAGCTAGGGGTGAGCGATAACTTCAGTTTTGCTGTACATGAAAAAAATTTCACGATACACAATGTCAAAATATTTTTTGACATCTAACAAGCTGAAACAGACAAAAAAGATCCAGTAGCACCACTTTCAAAAACCACAGTCAAAAACAATAAATGCGAAGGATTTTTATTCAGTGTTTCACACTCTGCACTGCACAAAATTCAATTAAACATGATTAATTAGTCTATATTTTAAAATAAAAATGATCAGTGTTCTTTAAGTACTTTGGGTACAATCTAATATAATTTCACCAGAAAAGCATTTATCACAATAATGACGCAATATTGCAATTTGATGAAATAGTCTTGACCAGAATATTTGAGATAGATTTATACAAGTGAAAACCAAATATGATGCTGAGTTTTGGTCACATTTTTCAAAATTGATGTAAAGGAACAGAGGAACACTAGTATTCTTATGCATTTAAACTTAAGGGCAAAAATATGAGCTTCATTTTTCTTACATTCTTTAATCTTCATTCTTAATAAATCAGTGTTTCCTTACATCATTATTGCCAATGTTGAGTTACTATATGTTCTCCGTATAGTCTGTTGCTGACTTGGGAGTTGCCCCAACAACAGACACGTGCTTAATTGCCTGTAGATAAATATATGACTGTGTGTTTCAAAGGTTTTTCCCTCTTCTTTCTGTGCCCTTTGAGAGCTCTTTCAGTTGTATTCAAAAATCAGACAAGAAACTCTGGCCTGATTAGTGGTGCTCCATTTAATCTGTTCTCCAGTCCTTGTTTTCAGTCTAAGCTGGGTTCTTTATCAGGGGAGACACCCTAGTCAAATCCAGCCTTTTTTGCTCAAGTGGCTGTGATGCAGTTTGTCTTTCATGGCCTTGTACTGGTGTGTCTTCAGTAAGCTGTAATTAAATCCTATAATTAATCGTCCATTGAAACCTGGCAAACAACATTAATCACAGAAACAATGGGCTTTAAAATTTGTTTTTGTCTTTACTTTACCACTGATGGCCTTAATAAAATATAATTTTCCCCCCCTGTTGAAGAAGATAAACATTAGATGTTGAAGCAGATTAATGTGATGAGACTACCTAAGTGAGGTATCAGCTTCCTCTAAATTGGGCTTTTATGATTGAACCGGGAATGGTTGCAAGATCTGGTGGGCAGTCTTTCATCTAAATCATCACTCTGGCTTGCCTCCTATATTTGTGGATGTAATTGGCTGGTACACTATACAGAACGCTGGTGCTTGGCATAACATTAGGCCAACAATCTTCATTCCTTTTTGACTGCCCGTGGGTCAGTCTGAGTGGTGACATTCACATTTCATTAAGGCCACAAATTGTTCAGATGGTGAGTTGTACACAGGATGTTGTGCTGACTAAAGAATCTCATTGCATTTGAATGGTCATTAGTCAATTTTAGCCTTGAATGAATTACAGTGCCCCGAATATGCAATGGCAATCAGAGGAGGAATCAACTTGTCTAGAGATAGAATGGCAAGGCTGAGCTTTTACTGGCAATATCATTCTCAATGGCTGGTTATCATTCAAATGACTTCTTTTCATTTAAAGATACTGGTTGTCTATTAATATTGGCCCAGTGTGAATTTCCCTCTAGGGATTAATAAAGTTCCTTTAATCATCTTATTTTATATTATGCCATGAGTTTTTGGCTAAAAATCTACCAATTATGGTGTATACCAAAAATGTGAGCCTTGTTACAAAGACACTCCCATGCCAGGCTTTAAAAAGACAGCTACGCTACTGCGGTCATAATCAATGCACTTCATTTTCAGCTAAAATGGTATATCTGAACTCAAAACATCATAATGGCCACCAAAAATGTGAACATATGCCCAGTCATGAAGGTTGGAAATGATGACCATGTTTTATCAAATCTGATCAATTCTGGCATGTTGTACAACAGTTAGTTCAAATACAAGTGACATCTGAGGTGTGCTTAGTGATTACTTGCTGGACCTGCTGGTTGCTAGATGACTAAGATGCATCTGCAACTTTAGAACATATATACTGTATAATATATATATATATACAGTATATATAAACATATATAAACAGCCATGGCCAAAATTATGGGCACCCCTGCACAATTTCTCCTAGAAGACTATTGCAATTACAAATGTTTTGGTACAAACATGTTCATTTCCTTTATGTGCATTGGATCAACACAAAAAAAGCTGAGAAAACAAGCCAAATTTGACATAATTTCTCAAAAAACTCAAAAAAGGGGGCAAACTAAATTATTGGCACCTTTTCAAAATTGTGAGTAAATCGTTTAATTTCAAGCATATGATGCTTGTTTAAATTCACATGTGCCAA
>JBBIGA010139791.1:0-20443 GCA_037576975.1 Alestes dentex | reverse complement strand
AGTCAAGTCCCAAGTCTCTGTTTGTGTGACTTAAGTGCGACTCAAGTCCGAGTCTCAGACTCGAGTCCCCATCTCTGGTCGGAACTGGTTTGCCTTGTGCATAGGGATGGCAAAGCCAGATGATGTTCCTTGGAGGAGAGGAGGGAGTGAGTAGGAACATAAGATACAGATACAGATATTATAGATATACACATACAGATATTACTCTGTAGGCAAGAGTTAGTGACTTGAGCTTAATTTGAGCAGCCATGGGTAGCCAATGTAGGTCAATCAGCGTGACCTACACTGAAAGACAGATGCAATGCGGTCAGAAAAAGATAGTTGGTCGTCAATAATAACACTCAGTTTTCTCACCGCCTTAGACGAGGTGATATTTAGATTGATAGAAGCTTCAGCTGGAATAACCAGAAGTTCAGTCTTGGCAAGATTTAGCACTAGGTGGTGATCCTTCATCCATGTGGATATGTCTGATAGACAAGCTGACATGTATGCCGAGATGGTGTGGTCATCTGGAGGGAAGCGTGAAGCTGTGTATTGTCGGTATAGCAGCGATAGGAGAAGCTATGAGAACGAATTACCCAGCCCAAAGAAGTGATGTAAATTGAGTAGGTGCCCCAGAGTTGAGCCTTGGGGGACACCGGTGGGCAGCGGATGGACTGGAGGTGTTTGACCCAACCACAAGACCTTGACTGAACACCCAGAGAGGTAAGATTTTAACCAAGAATCAGCACTTCCTGAGATGCCCATGTTTGAGAGTATGGATAGGCAGATGATGTGATCAGCTGTATCAAAGGCTAAACCATTGCCACACCTGGGCAAGTCTGACCACCTGTCACTGTTTTTAATCCTGGCTTACACTCCACTCCGGAAAACTGCTCCTATCACCTCAAAGACAGTTAAGACTTGGCCAGACGGAGCTTCTCAGCAGTTGCATGACTGCTTCAGCAGAACCAACTGGGACATTTTTGAACACCAGTACTTAGAGGTGTGAAACACCTGCTCAGAATATTGTCCCAAAACACTGTTCCAAAACACCATCCTAAAATACAAACTCAAAACACAGTCCCAAAAACATCGTCCCAACACACCATCTCAAAATACCTTCCCGAGACACCATTCCAAAATACTGAGTCAAGAGCCCCTCCAAATATACTGACCCAAAACACCTTCCTAAAACTCTACTCCAGAACATCTTCCTAAAACACTGTCCCAAAGCACTGACCTTAAACGCCTTCCCAAAACACTGTCACAACATACCATCCCAAGACACTTTTCCAAAACACTATCCCAAAAACTTTCAGAAAATACTATCCTAAAACACCATCCCAAGACACATTCCCAAAACACCCTCCCAAAATACAGACTCCAAACACTGTCCCAAAACACAGTCCCAGCACCTTCCTAAAACACTGTCCTAAAATGTCTCAAAACACCTTCTCAAAATACAGACTCAAAATACAATACCAAAACTCTCAAAACAGGCACCTTCCCAAGGTAATGTCCCAAAATACCTTCCTAAAACTCTGTCCCAAAACATTGTCCTATAACACAAAACACCATCCCAAAATTCTGACCCAAGACATCTTCCCAAAACACAGTCCCAAAAAAACCTTCCTAAAACTCTGCCACAAAACATCATCTCAAAATACCGTCTCAAACATCGTCCCAAAATATTGACCCAAAATATTGACCCGAAACATTGTCCGAAATACTGGCCAAAAACTTCGACCTAAAACACCCTCCCAAAATACTGTCATAAACACCTTCACAAACACCAACCCAAAAACCTTCCTAAAATGCTGTCCCAAGACACATTCCCAAGACACATTTCTAAGACACCTTCCCAAAATACTGACCCAAAATATCCTCTCAAAGCACCCTCCCAAAACAGCATTTAAAAACTCCCTCCCAAACGCTGTCCCAAAACACTGCCCTGTATCCCCATGTGGCTCTGAAAGCCGCAGTATACTTTAGCAATTTAAAAAAAAACTGAAATCTCCTGACTCACTGTTCTGAGCATTTCCTGAAGAGATGGAGAGGATGGAGAGGAGCAAAAGTACCTCCACAGCCATGTTCACTAGAAGAGAGAAGTTACAGAAATAACATTAAGGAAACTCAGCATGTTTCTCCACTTCCACTGTAGCATCTCAGAATTAATCAGAAAATCACTTCAGGAACTCGCCAGAGGCCACAGAAGATCCTGCAGAGCTGGGAGGCCCAACATGAGAAAGTCATGGCTTATGACTGACAGGTCAAACACCTGTCAGTCATGAGCAGGTCTTAGTCATTCTTCTAAGAGAAGCAGGTCTATCATCACTGCCAGATAGAATTCCACTTTTTAAATGTCCTTAGAACATTTCACCTGCTTTTAACACTTTGAGAACATATTATGAAGAGGCAACTGACAAAAGTGGACCAAAGTTACGTGGAAGATCTTGTTACATTAAAATAAAGGACTTTCTTCTGAAAAGGGACAATTCTGGTAAAATGCATCAATACTGCATTTGTAACAGCCAAAGTTCCTGTTTAAAATTCAAACTATTTTTAATCATCCATTATCTTTGCAACTATGGCCTTTTTTTGGAACCAGTTCCAGCAAATTAACACACGAGAAACAGGTGAATCTTTGAAATCCAGCCCACAAGCTTAAACATATGTATGAAATGTCACTTTTCTGGGTTTAATCTGCTGTAAAGGAGTCAAAAGGTTCATAATAAAACCCAACCTGAGCTATTTAGACACTGACCTGTCCTGGTTCCATCAGGTAAATCATTGCATAACCTGAAGAAACTTTCATAAGAACTAACAACCGCACAAAGGTACCACCTGTACCTGTTCATCTGGGCCGATACAATTAAATAGAATTCCATCAGGTGCTATAATTTAGTGCAATAATTTTACATTACATATTTGTCACTGTATTTTGTAATGAATTCTGGTCCATTCTTAAACAGTATAATTTACTGGGGGACATAATCAGATAAAATAACAACTAAGTATCTGTCCAACTATTATAATCTGATGAAATTTCTGGATTATATAGCTGTAAAAATATGTACAGAATCAGCCTACCCACCCAGAGAGAGAGACAGAGAGGACAGTTATACTGAGTGACGGTGAAGTGAGAGAACCACCCTTCCCACCCAGAAAGAGAGAAGACCGTTATACTCAGTCATGGGGACAGAGAGGACCAGATGGAGGACCAGACTTGTGATCTCTTACATGCACCACTCAGGACCTCAAATCTGAATGATTTTAAATTCAATAATTTGGGTTTGACGTGTATCGGGGGGGTTGACTGGGGCTATAATCACTTCTGGTTCTCTAATTCAACTCAGATTCACTTCACAAATTTCAGTTTCCAACAGGAAATAAAAGGTCAAGAGCCTATTAGAAAATATAAAGAGAATTTGGAGAAACATAAACTTTCTTCCAGACAGTCCAGAGGCCTTCTGGCCCACATCAGGTGAGCGTCAATCACGCAACTCGGCCTGAACATCAAAAGAGCCATAAACAAATATACATGTAACCAGAGCTAAAATTGCACTTTACACAATCTCTACAATATTTTGCAGCTGCCTTCACACAGAAATGCTCCAGTAAAATCTCTCTACATGAGCATTAGGAGTTAAAATTTTCTTGCAATGTGTCCATTTCATACAAAATGCTTTGTTTTGGCAAAATGTTTAAAGGTGAACACTTCTGTTTTTAGTTCTCTTTATTAATCAGATAGGATATCCTCTCTCAGACTCACACAGTGCTGAATAATTCAGCCAGCCGAGAACACTTCCTCTTTCTACCAGCCTTTCCTCCCCTACAATGCTCAAGCCTCAGCTCAACCCTCAACTCATCATGTACCTCAACCCTCAGCCTTCAACTCAACCCTCACCTCATCCTTATTCTTCAGCTCAACCCTCACCCTTCAACTTAGTCCTCAACTCAACCTTCAACTCCGCCCTCAACTTAACCTTTAACTTACAACTCAACACTAACTTCAATCCTTATTCTTCAGCTCAACCCTCACCCATCAACTTAGTCCTCAACTCAGCCCTCAACCTTCAGCTCAGTTCAACTCTGACTCCAACCCTCAGCTTATCTCTCAGCTCAACCTAACACTCACCTCAAACCCTTAAACTCAACCCTCAACCCTCTACCTTAAATGTTGTCCTCATATCAACTCTTAACTCACTCTTCAACTCTCACCCTAACCTTCAACTCAACCTTCAGGTCAACCTTCAACTCAAGGGCTTCCACAAGGAGAATCACACACAGAACATCACTCTTTACTGTATAAATGATAATGCATTTATTCCAACATTTGATAAATGAAAACACTCACTGCCCAGATAAACAGCTTTTAAATATCATTTACTTAGATAATTAATACTTTTGCGCTATACTGTGTGTTTCATCTATATTATGAGATACATCTATATTACATAAATAAATTATTGTGATTAAGTTATGCCTCTAAAGTCATGGGTGATTCAAAAGAGGGTGTAAATCAGTAGCAAATAAATGAATAAATAAATAAGTATGGCTGCAACTGAGGTCTCAGGCAGTAAACTGTTTGACCCCCCGAAACTTAAGAAGAAAAACCACCAAACCCCTGAACAACCGGAACACAGTGTCCCGTAAATAAAGCAGTCTACCTTGGAGCAGCTACTGGGGCAACCAACCGAGCTAAACAAACAAAAAAACAAAACAAAAAGATAATGTACTTCAGGGTTTAAGGCTCCATGATTCTGAAAAGATCTTAATCCCACCTGATAAAATCTGCCCCACCCCTCCAAAAGCCCCAATCCTGGAGAGAGGGGCCCAGCAAAGGTCAAAAAGCAAAGGGGGAAATCCCTCAGTGTTTGATTTTGCTAATGGACAGTCTAATCTTGTGTTGTACACTCAGTAAACATAACATTCCCTTTTATAACAATTCCATCATTATTTTTTATAAATAATTCATCAGGCATGCGTTTTAAAACAAATGTACAGTACTGTGCAAATGTCTAAATCTGCCCCTCATTTCTTTACATTTTGTTTTGAATCACCTCGTTGGTGCAGAAATACTATTTTCTGCCTGCAAACTGTCTGATCTTTGACACAATGAGAAGAATAAATGAAAGAAATGGGAACAAATGTTTTACTGTGACAGGTTGCAAAGTTCCTAAAGATACAAGGTGCCTAGATAAAGGTGTTCCAACCACTCAGCATTCAGCACCACCAGTATACTGATCACCGCCTGATCATCTGGAATCATCTACACCTGTTTCTTCACTGGTTCAGGCCTTAAGTTTTAGATGTGCTTTCTGCTTTCCGGTGTCATTTTGTGTGTATTTTCTCCACATTTCCTGGATTAGTTGTGTGCAAAAGTTTGTGCACCCGTGAATGACATGTTATTTATTTCGTAAATGTAAATAAGTCACACTTCCTCTACTGAGACTCTCTTGCACACTTTAATAAACACTTACTGTTTATTCACTGAATTTACCATTGAAATGTCAAAATGTAACATTATACTCAAATTAATAGAAACGGTGCATTAATTTTTGCAGAATAAATACCATTATGCGCCTGTTCCCAGTTTGAATTATGAATCAAATGCCATCCAGTTAAAACGTCTTTTCTTTTTTACCTACTTTCCTGCTCTCTTTCTTTTTTCTTTCCTTTCTCTCTGACTTTCTTTTTTCTTCTCTCTCTCTCTCTCTCTCTCTCTCTCTCTCTCTCTCTGTTTGTTTTGGAGAACACATGTCCTGAGTAAATAAAAAACTCTTATGTTGTACAATATTAAAATGTGTTTAAAAGTCCTTCTGAAATAGTGGAATGTGGAATAAAGAATGTCAGAACTTACTGAGAGATGCTGTTGTCCGAGCACGAGCGCCAGAATCCCCACACGCGCGCACACACACTCTCACACTTACACACATTTACACACTTACACACACACACACACACACACACACACACATACACAAAACTACTTTCACTTTCCCTCATCCTGGCGCTCCGGCTGTGATCCTTCAGCTGATCTGAGGTCTGACTGATTCACATGACCAGGATCGAAAGTTAATTATGGCCACAAAATCTGTATAGACTCCGTTGTCTTGCACATCTCCAGCCATGTGACCACCTACATAAAACATCTTTATTATTCTTATTATTCTAATTTAAAATTGTTCGTGAGAAAAATTTAAAGCTGTAAATTCAGTACCAAGTTTGAAGCTCCCAAAACCTGAAGTGCTGAAACTGCTAAACTTAGGGTCTAAGATTATGTATTAAAACAAATATTTATACAAATAATAAATATAGGCAAAACATTTTCAAAATATGTCAGAGTATGAAAAACAAAAGATTAAGTTTTATTCTGATTAACATGTTGTTTACTTATTTTGTGATTTTTGAGAAAAGAAAAAAGTTTATTTACTGAATTTAACACTGAAATATCAAAATGTAACATTATACTGTGTAATAACCTTAAACTCAAAGCTGGGCATTACATTTTACAGAAGAAAATACCATTATGAGCCTGTTCCCAGTTTGAATCAGGGGCGTCAGAAGCATTTTTAATGTGAGGGGGACGCATCGGTCTACGCATGGGGGCGGGGTTTGGGCATGGGGCGGGGTTTGGTGGGGGCGGGGTTGTGCGTGCCTGCAAAGTCTCCTCCTTTTAGGGGGTGAGGGTGTTTGGAAACCCCTGTTGAATCTTGAATCTTGAATCTTTCATGAAACAATACACTCCACTTCATGATAGAAGAATACACACACCACTGGAAATCTGTTCGGGTTTGCCTCCAACTCACCGCATGCAATGGGAGTGAATCGGCAGTGCACAGACAGGCTTCTCGGATTTCCAGTGGTGTGTGTATTCTTCTATCGATTAAGTGGAGTGGATTCTTTCGCGAAAGATTCAAGATTCAACAGCACTGGGTGAACTAATTATTCATGTTAAATGTGGGGGGGTCCAAACAAATAATTATAAAATGATTGAATGGCGATGACGCCCATGGTTTGAATTATGAATCAAATCATTAAAATGTCTTTTGCTCATTAGAAGGAAAAAGAGAAGAAATCTAGCCATTCACTCACAGCAGCACGTTCCAGGAGAAAGTTAACAGAGTAAGGCAGCATTAGTTCATTTTTAAAATATTCTTATTTATTGTTCTATAAACTTCTGGACTAGCAGCAAAAGCACATGTTTGAGAAGACGTCTTCAGCTTTAATGAGATGCCTCTTTTTCTAAATTACACTAGAATGTAGCTTTTGCCTTCCTCCTGGTTCAAAATATTACTAAATAATATTAATACTATTTCCTCCATAATATTATTCAGAATTAATGTTGAAAATTAATTATTAATAACCTTTGTTACTGAATGATACTTTTGGCTCTTTGGATCTAGTCATGCTTGAAGGACGGCATGAAGCTCAGAATGGTTCATTTTTTCATCCCTCATTGTTCTTTATCTAGAATCTGTGTCACAAATGCACAGATTTGAACAGACTTGGTGGATTCACCTTTATCTAGGCACCTTTAGACAATTTAAGTACCTTTAGACAATTTGCAGTAAAATATTTGTTCTCATTTCTTTCATTTAATCTACACAATATGCCAAAGTTACACTATATGGACAAAGGACAAGACATCTCTTAATTATTGAACTCAGGCGGTTCTTTACTAAGGGCAATCTTAACCCTCCTGTTGTGTTCCGGTCAAATCTGACCGATTTTCAAATTTTCTCTCTAGAAAATGCACTTCATCGGTTTCTCGTAAGGTTCTTTGTTGACTTTGTTTACACAAGGCACTGGAATGCATAAAAAATATTTGAGAATTTTTATTACATTTTGTGTGTAATAAAATTACACACAAAATTATGTCCCCCTTTCCCCTGCAGGAACCTATCTCCAATTCAATTTTTATTCCATGGGGACCCACATCTGTTGACAATTCATTTAAATAAAAATGCAAAATTCCTGAAGAAATTTTGAGATTGGCCTGCTGCTCAAAATCTCCACAGCAACCGCTTCCTTCATTTGAGCAACCATCTTGTATACCTTTGCAACAACATAGAAACTCCCCAGCCAGTCCTACACCCTAGCAACTACCTGGAAACTACATAGCGACAACTTCCTACACCATAGCAACCACCTTTTCTACCATAGCAACCATCTGGACACTCCCTAGCAACCACCTCCTACACCACAGCAAGCACCTAGCAACACTCTAGCAACCACTTTGTGTATAAGAATAAGAATTAGAATCAGAAAACTTTATTGATCCCGGAGGAAATTGCTTTGACCCAGATACCATAGCAAGCACCTCATCCACCATAGCAACTGCCTAGAAACTCCTGAGCAACCACTTTATATCCGATAGCAACCATCTAGAAACTCCTGAGCCACAACCTCCTACACTCAGCAACTGCCTAAAAATGACTTAGCAACCACCTCCTAAACCATAGCAACAGCCTAAAAACTACTTAGCAACCTCTGACATCATAGCAACCACCTTTTGTACCTTAGCAACCACAAAGAACTGTCTTTTTTCTTTACTAAATAAACCATACTAAATAAATCATAATTCCCACTTTTAACCAGGAACACGACAGATTTTATTGCTACGTTTTAAGAAAAATTTAATGGTTAAAAACGTTGGTTGGTACACATTGAAACTAGGTTCTCTGTGATAAACAGCACAAAATGTTTCATCTTAGTATGTGTTACAGTCAAAATAATCTTTCTATATTTTTTTCTTAAAAAAACGAGTTGAATGACCTTATGTGAATGAGGCATACAAGCCATAAATAGGAATTGGAATATATGATCATGGATTTATAATCAACTAACATGTTCCCGGTCAAAAGCCTAAATGAACACAATAGGAGGGTTAATGCTTTAGCAAACCCAGACATTTTGGACAAAGCCATGCCTCCAACTTTGTGGACATGGTTTGGGGGAGAACCTTTTCTATTCCAGCATGACTGTACCCCAGTGCACAAAGCAAGGTCCAAAAAAACATGGTTGAAAAACATTCAAAAACATTCCATTCCCACAGATATTCCTAAAGAAACACCCCAAAATCTTGTGGAAAGCCTTCCAAGAAGCTGTTATAGTGGCAAAGGGGGGACCAGCTACATATTAAAGTCTATGTATTCTAATGCATTAAAGTCCTTGTCGGTGTAATGTTCAAGCATCCCAATACTTTTGGGGGGTTTTTTTCCCCCTTAGAATCTTCTTGTGTTTTAGAAGCAAAAAATACCCAAGATAATATTGGCAAAAAATCATAGGTTTTTAATTTTGCCGTCTATTGTTGCACGGCTGGCGCAGCAGGTCTGTGGCTGATGACACTTCTAGTTTCGTTATGACTGTACCAGGCTAACCTTTCACCTCATTCAAAGTAGCAGTGTTGAAATATTCACCAACATTTAAACAGTGCCTCGTCTAATGGACTGGGGTGAGCTGGAGCCAAAAAGTAAATCAAGAAGACGAGGACAAAAGTACAGTCACATTTATTATGCACAGAAAATCACAGTAAAAACAGTGTGTTCCATTTACAGTATTTACAATAATTATGAAAATCAGCTCCTGATTGGTCAGAATGTTGGACAGTGCTGGACAGTAGGTGTGCACGGCCCTGAAGACTGTTGCGTATTGCAGTAATTCGATTTGTGGCCAAAGTATTTTAAATTTCAGTCTAAAGCCATGCAAGCTGTACTACTGTTGCACTTTTTTTAGAAAATTTCCACAAACCTCAAACTCATAATCACATACAAAGTACACCTATCACATCCCACATAACTGGCATGTAGTATCACCCACATCATCACCCATAAAAACAGTGTTAACACACCAAAAACAAACTGATTTCCCATAAGAACTTACATAATAGACATCATGTAATTTCTGCATGTATAAACAGATCTGTATATGAAAGATTTTCCTGTATATGTCTTAAAGTAACAGTCAGAAATTGAAACATGCAAAGTTACAAAAGTGAGTGAAAGTTAGTGCAAAAACCTAAAAAGACAACTATGGATTTGTTTCGGCCTTTTACTCCATTTAATGGAAAAGAAAGAATGTGATGTTCTCCTAGGCTGACCCTCCTCCCTCGACCTCCAGTTGTGAAGAGAAGATCAATTTGAACCCTCAGAACTTATTTGTAAAACTGACGTTTGCTCTGCTACATGCTCGCCATTTGCTGTTCTTTCACTCGGTGCGCTGCCGCTCGGCCCCTCTCCGGGACCCCCGTCCTCCCTGAGAGTGGAGACTATCTCCCAGCTCTTGTGTTTTTTTCCATTTGTTTCTAGGACCTAAAATAAAAGAAATTTGGGCTTTTTTGTAAATTGTGTATGGTTGCATGTGACAGGTTTTTTAAAACCCCAGTAGTGGTGATTATGATTACATATTTATTGAATTACAATGACACAGGAACACCAAACAAAACTCAGAATGGCGTCTGACACCTCGAGCATCAACACAAACCATGGGAACCTCCGTATAAGGAGCTGTTTTGCTGTATGATGACAATTTACCATTTGTTGAGCTCGAGTTCTAAGGGTTAACTTCTCTGAATCTCAGAACTTAACAGAACCGAACCTGTCGGGCTTCTTTCACAATATCTTCAAAAAAATCCCCACATGCTGAACGTTCCTCACCAGGGTTCCTCAGTTATTTCTCCAATCTGCTAATGCTCAGCTTCACCTCCTAGTATGGGGGTCAGTGTTTCCTCCACCAACTCTGGGGGTAGATATTAGCAAGTGCTCTCAGACCACATCTTATCAGCTAACAGATGTAGATAGCATCTGGAGACGGGAGGCGGTGATAATGTTCTCCTGGACTCCTGCCAGAGCCATCTCTGCTCCGGGATTTTCCATGACCTTCCTCCACTGCAGTTTTACTTTTGTTTTCATTTAACAAGCATTTCCACCAACATCATGACAAACTGCAGCATCCCTTCACATATCACACACACACACACACACACACACACACACACACACACACACACACACACACACACACACCGACTTCCAACATCACACAGAATTTGGAGATTTTTTAAGATTAAGTTCAGGTCAAGATTGCCAAAGTTTAACAAAATCACAAAAACATTTATAAATGTTTACAGTGTTAACAGAGTTTCTTGATTAATTTCAGGTTTTCAAAGACTTCATCTTGTCATTTTGGTTGGTTCTGGGTACTCGGGCAGAGCTGCAAAATACAACAAATATAAAACAGGGTTAAACATTTACAATGTTTCAAAAACAAACAACTGAAAATGATTTTTTTCTGACAATCAGCTGAAAGCTTCAGGAGCTCTGCCCACCAGATGTGATGGACTGGACAGTAATAATTGTGTGGTGGTTTTCATCCAGAATGAATCTACAGTTTGCAGTTTTTACAGGATTAATCGTGGAGTGATTTTAATACTGTATCCAGTATGAACCTGCAGTGTGATAACAGTAGTAGCAGTAGCCCAGGTGTTTTTAACTGCAACCAGACTCTTGTGCCCCTGGGCGAGTGGGGAATGTGAGACGCTAAATCAGACAATGAGGGCGGATAAAAGCTCACTCTAGTGATACAATAAACAAAATTGGGCCTGTAAGAACTTGTGCAGACGATGGTCTGTCAGAGCAGCTTTCCAAACAGCTTCATTCTGAACACAGAACATCAAAAAATGGAAAATACCTGTTTCCACGTCTGTGTATATGACATCAACCATATGATGCTCACCTGAAACAAAACATAACAACATTAAAAATAATCAATCATTACCCTCAGTACTACCGGTCAAACGTTTTGCCAAGCATTGATATTTTCTACATTTGCATGTTTCTAAATATTGCATGTTGCATAATATACACTCAATATTCTTTGTGAGAGAAATAAATGTACAGTATGTCCAACATTTGAGTCTTTATTAGCCAGTGGATGTTTTTTTATTAATCACGACTGACCTACAAAAAGCCACTTAATTATGATTATAATTGTAATGTGCATCATCAGACAAGTGTTAGATATTTAGTGATGAAGCGGTTAAATGAGTGCATAAAAAGTTAAAAGACAGTCTAGAATTTGACTCTGCATCACACAAACAGTTAATAGGATGTCAGATATGCACTGTTACGTATTCCTTCATCTTATAAAGGAAACTTGTTTTATTTGACACTTTTTTATTTATAGTTGTTCACTCAACAACTTTCCAATGTTTAACAGGAATAAAAATCTTTAGTTCGTGAGAAACACTTGGTCAATCTTGAGCTAATTTTTGCAACTTGGCTAACGTTAAGGAGTGACAGCATAGTGGTTAACCCTCCTCCTCTGATAAACAGCTGAAATCTTGGCAAAAAAAACCCCAAAAAACAAATATGTAATTTTCTGACTTGTCTGATGACTGAAGTTAACTCCGAGGCTGGTGTGCAAAAACTTTTGACTGGCAGTGTATTTTGTTTGATATTTAATTGAATCACATTATCAAAGAGGACATGGATTGTCTTGACTTTCTGTATACGGGCCGTCCTGGGTCTGATGAAGGACAGGAGTAAGTAAAAGACAGGAAACGTGTTATTCTATTAGATAAAGTGCAACTTGTTCTGGCACGTCTCCCTCGTCCCACACACATGGAAAATAAAACAACAAGCCAAATTGCGCAATCAGATCAGGAGATATTTAACACTTCTCTATGGTAAGAGAGAGAAGGAGGAAACAACGCCATGAAGGTTGTTTTAGTGGATAGACGAGGCTTAACTGAGGAGAAAAAAATGTCAGAGAAGGAATGCTAAAGGAACCAGAATCCAAAAGCCTCCACCAAACCCAACTCCACAACTACAGACCAAAAATAAACTGCGTATATGGCGAACATACTCAGAATGGGCAGTGTAGAATCTCTTCTGGCTTCTGTCATTAAAACAAGGGCATAAAAATGACAGCACAGCTGTTATAAACAGAGAAGATTGTAATAATTAACTGCATAAACCTGAGGAATGTCTCTACTAGTCTAACAGCTACAGAGCTGCACGCAACACACTTTACAGATAATTATCTGGGCCAAAAGTGCTTATTCGCTTAGTGAAAACACAATAAAACTATGTTGTGTGGAATCAGAGATCTCAAACTGCAAAAATATAAAAATTATAGTGTTTGGATTTATGTTGATTTTTTAAATGAACATTGATTAAAAACCAAAATGACTACATATTTATTTTAATTTCTGATCATAAAAACAAGTGGGAAACCCATGTAGAGTGAGAGGCCTAATCATGTGTGTGACTGTGGGGGTGGGCAGAGGGGGTGTGTGTGAATGTAGGGGTGTGTGTGAGTGTGAGGGAAACGGTGTGTGTGAGTGTGGGGTGTGTGGAAGGGGTGTGTGTGAGTGAGGGGGTGGGTAGAAGGGGTGTGTGTAGGGGGGTGGCTGGAAGGAATGTGTGTATGTGGTAAAGTCCAGGCTCCACCCCCCCCCCTCTCCACTGTGCTCCAGCCCTGCCTCTGAAGCTCCTCCCCTCAGATGAGGCTGGTGTGAAATACTGAGTTTGGTATCAGACTATCTGTCCATCTATGTGCCGATCTTTCTATCCATCTTCTCACATCTTTTCATTTGGCATCTTTATTTTCTGGGTCACATCTGGACTACAATAGTCACCGTGCGTCACCGTGTTTCATTTGGCGCCACAAGCTGCACTTCATCAGGCAGCACTCCAGCATGGAGCTCTCCAAATGGGAAAAGAATCCAGGATGAAGTTTATAAAGCCGTTTCGTGGCCTTATGTTTGGCCTCCAGTTCTCATATTAGCACTACGGTTACGAACCTGAATTACTGGCCCAACACCGTCTCCTTGTGCCTACTTCATGGCCACTGGGGCAGGAGCTGCTGGCATTAGCCATGTGTCAAAGCTGACAGCTGCAGATTTATGCTGAAGCTCTGTCCACAGAGTGGGAGCAAAACATTTTTTTGGTTTGGCAGCTTTGCATCAGCCCTCAGTAACTCCACACAGTAAATATCTCTCCGTCAAGCCCTGGAAAGCTTGTGAGCTTCATGATCCATCAACATACACATTGCAGTTAATAATTAAACTGTATTTTTCCACTCATTTTGGCAGTAAAGAAGCTAAAGTGACACTGCTGGTGAAACAATATACTGCTCCACACATGCGCTTTCACTACAGTCCAGAAGTTTGGAACCAACCCCAGATTTTTTAAGAAATAAATGATACAAGAAAACATTAGTAACACTGAAGACAATGTAACTGTAAAACTGAAGGAATTGTGCGATGTAGAAGAGCTGAGTGATATTTTTCTTTTTACCATGATCAACCCAAAGTTATTGTCAGTGCACTAAAAACAGACTTGATATGTCTCTTCAAAACCAATGGTTTGAACCTTTGTGGATAAATAGTGTGCTACTTTTAAAATATTGAAAAACATTCGTTTACATTTGTTTAAAGTATTTTTATTGTAACAATATTTTAACAGAGCAGTTTATTGCTTATTATTCTGAGGGCCGGCCAAAACTTCTGGCTCGTAGTGCACATGCGTTAGCAACATTAGCATTAGCTAATTAGCGCTGCCCTCTAAACATCTCACAGAGACTAAAATGATATGTGACAGGCTGATCCATGCCTGAATAATGGCCAAAGGGTGCACGTTATCGTCATGGTAATAAATGACATCTCTGAGGATGTCATTACTATGAAAAGTTTTAAATCAACTGTTTTTTAGGCAATTTGACAAAGCGATGTTTTGCAAAATTGTTCAAGTCACGTGACTGATCGGGTCGATTAAATATTTGTGTGGAGGTTTTTGTGGTCGGTTTTGTGGGCTGTGGGATGGGACCCATGTTCTTGGACACTAAAAAGGACAGATTTAGATCCATTATAGAGCCAGTAAACAACAATAACAACAACAGCAACAACAACAACAACCAGTGAATGGTAACTGGATAAACAGCACAGCGGTATGTGTTGTGAACACATCCTCCAGTGGATGGTGTGTTTGGTGTGATGTTGGTCTGCGTTAGATGTGTGTTTGGTGTGTGTTCAGAGTGTGTTTGATGTGTGTTTACTTACGCCGGCTGCACCTGCCCCTCAGCAGCAGTGCAATCAGGAGCCCAACAAGGAGAGATCCGATCACCACCACTGGAGCCACAATATTCACACCTGTCTTCGTGTTGCCACCAAAAACATTATCCTTTGTGCCATCTGGAAGGAGAACAAACAAACAAATAAGAACCCAAACACAAACTCTCCCCCAGATAAAACAAGGGCATATAATAAGCCTGCTGTCAATCATCCGCACCGCAGCTTTGATCTGAGTCAGTCGGTAGAGTACTAGAGATTTAGCTTTATAGTCTTTAATAACAAACATAATACTGCTGACATTCATGAATTAGGTCATAAGAAGGTAGACCGAGGTATTGAAAATCTGCCCTCAGAAAATTATAGAGTTTTTTTGTGGTAAAATACCCCATCTGGAGGATAAAGGAGATGTATGAAGTACACAAATGGGGGCTTTCTGCTCCCCTCCCAGACTAACTGACCCTGGCACATAAGTAATAAGCTCATCAGTAAGTGAAATACTGATTACCCAGTCCACAGTGTGGTGGCTGAACTGAGAAGCAGTTTTAGACACAGACTCACCAGCATAAAGTGCTCTAATGAACACCACAGAAAATCTTTCCTTCCCACTGCCGACAGACTCTATAACTTCTCCCCCTGTCACAAACTCACCCATCAGACTCTATAACTCCTCCCCATCACACATCCACCCATCAGACTCTATAACTCCTCCCCCTGTCACACTCTCACCCATCAGACTCTATAACTGCTCTTTCTGTTACACGTCCACGCAATCATCTGTGTAACAACACACCAACATGCAATTTTGCAACATGCAACTTATTGGGTTTAAATCATTATTATTATGTGCATTATTATCTGGCTCAGTAGTCTACCATGTACAATATCATACAATGTTTTATTGGGTGCTAAACATTTTCATTATGTCCAGAATCTTATTATTATTATTATCGTTGTTATTATTATTATTATCGTTGTTGTTGTTGTTATTATTATTATTATTATTATTATTATTATTATTATTATTATTAATTTGTGCAATCTTCTTACCACGTGAAATATCACTACTTCAATATTACAGTTGTCAATTTCACTGATCTACCAGTAGTTACATACAATAACAGGCTGCTAATTACCATTTGTGTTAATAAACCACTTACCTGTACGATCTTTATCTATAGTATTTACACCCTAGCATTTGTGTATATGGCATAGGGTATTTTGTATAGAGTATTTTTTATTTTAATTGGATTTATTTAGACTTTACATTTAATATTGTTCTTGTCTCTGTGACTCTGTGTATCTGTGATGTCATAACATAAGCAGTTTCCTCTGGGATCAATTAGGTTTTCTGATTCTGATTCTGAAAATGTGTTTCTTGGCCCTGCGGTGGAAAAGGGGGGCTGAAGTTACGGTGACAATATGGATGTTTATTCTGAGTACTAACACTCATGTCACACTAACTAAAATACCTGTCTGGGGCTGCATTGACAATCATGTATGACTGCAGAAACACTGCTATAAAAAAGGTCAATGTTCAGTCTATGTAAAACAAACAGGGAACTAATTTCCCTTTCCTTTTATCAGATGGTAACCCGAGCTCTGACTTCACTGCATAATCACACAATAACCAATCTGAACACAGCAACACAGATAACAACCCGAAGATGATAAGAATGAAATGATTAGATGACAAAGTCTAATATGAAAAAAACTGAAAAAATAATTTATTTCATTATACTGTATTCACTATACTGTTCATATGATCCATAGCCATTTGACTAGCTCTATAATGCTCTCTAAAGCTCTGTAATAATCTATAATGCTCTATACTACTCAATAAAGCTCTATAACACTCTATAATTCTCAATAAAGCTCTATAACACTCAGTAATGTTCTACAATACTCTGTAATGCTCTGTAAGGTTCTATAATGCTCTGTAATGCTCTATAATGCTCTATAATTATCTGTAACACTCTATGATGCTCTATAGCACAGGGGGCGATATAAGTATTAAATCATGAGGTTATATCTTTATTTTAGGAATTTACTGAAGTTTTACTTTTGTCTTAAATGGTTTGGTTTTCCAGATAGTTTGTAAAATTGGTATTCCAGCTAGTTTGTAAAATATAATTTTATATATTTCATGTCGAACTGTCTTTGTGTTGTATTTTTGCCCACCTGTACTGGACTCATAATAGAGTAGAATACAACACATACAGGAGGAGCAGCAGGACAATTACCACTTGGAATGGGCGAGAAGGTGTTCTCTCTTTCTGGGAGGAACGTGCTGTTGAGAACAACACACTTGAAGGGCGCCCAGTCGAAGTTGAAGCTGTTGAAAGTCAGTTTGCTGGACAGATGCAGCAGTTTGTCCTCTCTCTCACTGATCTCCAGACTGGCGCTCTTCGTCCAGTTGGTGTTCAACCTGTCGAACCAGTGGATGGTTCCTGCCGGATAGCCGCCGCTGGCATTACAGTAGAGGTCAGTGAGACGTCCATCCTCAACCTTCTCTGGCCAGGAGCTCATTCTCGGTTCGTTGTATTTGGCTGAACAGAGAAAACACACATCAAACAGTTCTGTAAGTCCTGAGCCCCCTCATTTCTTTATATTTTGCATTGATTCACTTTGTTGGTGCAAAAATGCCTGTCAGACTGTCTTATCTTCGCACTATTGAGTAGATTAAATGAAGAAATGGGAACAAATGTTTTACTGTGACAGGCTGCAAAGTGACTAAAGATACAAGGAGCCTAGATAAAGGAGTTTCAACCACTCAGCATTCAGCACCACCAGTATACTGATCACCGCCTGATCATCTGGAATAATCTGCAACTGTTTCTTTACTGCTTCAGGCCGTAAGTTAGATGTGCTTTGTTCTGCTTGGTTAGTTCATACGTCGGTCACTGTGTCTTAACAAACAAAAAACATTCCTCTGAAACAGGTCAGATTCAGGGACTGGACTGAAAATGAGAGTCTCTGAAAGTCCTTCAGGGAGCCTGGAGAACAACTTCCAAACTACATTAAAATACAAGAAACTCTGGATCTTTAGAAGCAGAACATGAAGAAATGAAGACTTTTGCACACTACTATATACACAAATACAGAGCGACACTGCTACATACTGAGATTGTGATCAATATCGTATAACAGGGTAAAGGATTAGCTCATTTTGACCCACAACGGATGCAGCTGGATCATGTGAATGCCTTGATTCATCAAAACAGTACATCTGGAACATCAGCTGGGACTGTTTCAGACTAGACATCAGACACACAATATTATTAAATACATTTTTTTAATGATAAAATAATATCAAATGAATAAATATTGATCCTTTGTGCTGCCATATCAATGTAATACCACACAGAAAAATATTGCAATAGCCTGTTTTAATTTTTTCTCCCATCTCTACTGTTTAGCTCTAGTTAAACCGCCTTACGGTGATAAACAAAGAATCCAGTGATCCAAGCACAAAAAAAGAATGAGAATATTTTGACTCCCAAATGATTCAAATGAGGAGTCAAATGGAAACAGAAAGTGTCTCTAGGGGCACGAACATGGAATAATTCCACTCAGCCCTGGACCTCTGTTAACAGAGTGGACATTCTACACACTGTTCCAAATGAGAGCTGCGTGATACGGACAGAAAATCAGTACTGTGATTTTACTGCTACATACTGTGATTCTGATGTCTATCACAATATTAAAGGGTACATATTATCACTTCTGGAATTATGAAGGCTTAAAGTTTGTAAATATTGTTTCAAATGGTACATTTACTTCCCCTCATCCATACAGTCCATATATAGAAAACAGGCTGCAAAACAGTCTTTTTTCAAATCATAGTATTTGTGATGTCACAAAACCAACACATTCACATTTCCTTATTCAGCCTACAGCAGTTTAGCTCCACCCATTCATTCTGGCGTTCTAGACAGTTTCATTCTGGACAGTTTCAGGGTTTTTCTGGTGGTGAAATATGAATAGGTTGGATGTTATATAAAGCAAGATTCAAAACAAACTGTAATTATCAAGGTTTTAAAAAACAGATGAGCAGAAAGTTCAGAATAAAACTCTTTTTTATCGAGTCTAGGCATAACTGAGCTCAGTTTAACATCAGTATGAGATTATGAGAAAGAGTCTTCCTCTATATCAGTTAGATCACAATTTAAGATCTTAAATGCTCTTTCTTTTCTTTCACTGCTCTGATCTTTACTTGTCTCAGATAATCAGATCTTCAGAAAAACCAAAAGAACTGTCTTATAAATGAGCCTGTACAACATCTGAAATTAGTTTTAGTGATTAAAGTCTCAACTACTAAAGTCAGACAGTTTTGAGATCCATAAGGTTGTTAAAGGGAAGAAAACTGAGAACCTGATGAGAACAGCAAAAGAACTTGTCTTAAGTTTTCCTTTGCTTCTTATTTCTCCTAAAAGGGAATTTAGGAGAAACAAATCAGATTTCAGTAATCTAATAAGAAGACTATTTACTTGATAAGACAAAAAAAAGACTGTTGTGCGCAGCAAAATCTTCCTCTGGGAGACATAAAAAGACCAGAACTCACAGAGAATCCATTACAACTAACTGAGACGCAACAATGTTCATACATTGATTAGACAGTGGAGACACCTGGGCAGATGAGGAGAGAAAGGAGGTGATAAAGGAGATAAAGGAGGTGATAAAGGAGGAGATAAAGAAACAGGTGAACGAGATAACCAGGGGCGGGGCTAAGGCGACAAAAACAACAAACTCATCTGGGGGTATTTGATAACTGTATCTCAAACTCGAAAATAAGAAAAGAGCTGAGGGACATTCCTATTGGACAGTGCTCAACTTTGGGCTCAAGTTAATTTGCTTAACTGCTTGGTAAAATACTTTCCTGGAACACATGGCAAAGGTAAACAATGACATAGACAGTCAGGACACAGGGGCATGGCAGGGGAACAGAAGAAATCACAAAGTGGAGTCTGAGCGCTCTGAGTGAGGAATTTCCACTGATCCAAAACTAACATGGGGATAAATAAAGGCAGCTGCTCACCTGTGACGCTGATCCGGAATGGGATGTCCTTCATGATGCCACGATTGGTCGACACAGTGTATCTGTATTCGCCCTCATCAGAGACGGTGCTGCTGGAGAGCAGCAGGGATGGATTGTTTTTAGACGGAAGCTGAAATCGTGGGTCTCCTTTTGTGCCATCCTTATTGAACATAAACAGATGATCTTTCTGTCCATTCTTAGTCACGTACAATTTAGAAATATTAACGTTCATCTGTTGAGCCATCTTAAAAGAGCAAGTGATGTTTACGGTCTGCCCCACGACTCCGACTGCTGGCTCACACTTCAGAATGATGATCTCTGTTGAATAAGAAGACACAATGAGAGCC
>JBBIGA010139736.1:0-20462 GCA_037576975.1 Alestes dentex | reverse complement strand
GTGTGTGTGTGTGTGTGTGTGTGTGTGTGTGTGTGTGTGTGTGTGTGTGTGTGTGTGTGTGTGTGCGTGTGTGTGCATGTGTATGTGTGTAGTGTGTGTATGTGTGAGTGTAACAGGAAACCTGTGGGGGCTTCCATTGTAGTGGATCTCAGGAGATGTCTGGCTTTTTGTTGAACTCTCAGGCTTGGAAGAGACAGTGATATTTGGTGATATTGGTGAAACTGATATTGTCTCCATCATTCCCTCTATTAAAAAAAAAAAGTTGTCACTTTTACCATATAACAGTGCTTGCAAACAGCAGCTCTTACAGTTCTAAATTTTCAAAACAAAACAAAAAGACCCTTTCCCTCCCCACTTGGACATGTCACTTGTTTTGAAATTTTGCATGTTTATATTATATACTAGAGATGCTGTTGTCCCAACCTGCAGAATAATCCCTGCAAGATGTCAATCCTGTTATGTCATCGTGTTCCGTGGAGCCCTACATTGTAAGCCTGCCGCATTACCTTATCCATGTGATCTGTGCTAGTGTATTGCTTGTCCTTGCACGGGTGTTGTCGTCTTGAGTCTGCAGCCTTGTCCATGTGAGATTGGCTTGAGTTAATGGGAATGAGGGCTTTTCCATGCTGTGATACTGTGTATCACTATGTAGGATCAGAGCTGGGACTGCCCGTACTCAAGAGACCTCTGCTCTTTCGTATCCTTTATACATGTTCATGCACTTTAGAGACTTCCTACTTCTTTCTCCATTAGGCAATTTCCAACTTTCCCTAGCATCTCCATATTGGCCTTTGCATTACTGATATCACCAAAGGCAGCAATGCACAAACTTGTAAACAATAAATGTTTTTGTGCTGTACTGTGATTATCACAGAGTAATGAAGGTATTTGTGTAATCCAAAAGTAAATTATGTTGTCCACAATGATGCAGGCCATGTCATAATGATTCATCAGCGTATTTTTAATATATTGGAAAGCATATTACAATTAAAATACTTAGCAATCAAATCATATGACTAGTGTTTTTTCCATTAATGGGCAACCCTGGTGTGTAGTCTTTCATGTCCAGAACAGGCCAAGTGACCTTAACCGACAGAAGTTATTATTGCCATTTTTCTGTATATTCAATTTACATTACATTTTTGTGCAAATAATTTTATAGAGAAGTGATTAACAAACTACATTTTGTTTGTATTTATGTTCTATCTCGATAGCTTTTACATTTTTGGGTTTTCCCATTTGTTTTGATCACAGGATGTAACAGTGCACCAGACTGTACCCTGAACATTGTGTTGTGTAATTACTTAACAGAATTTCTGCAGTTGTTTCAATGAACTGTAAGTGTGGAAAGAATTAAATGTAAACGGGGCATTTTAGGGTGTATTATAGAATTTTATAATTATTTAATTGTAAATTTCTGAATTGAAAAACGTGGGCTCCCCTGAGACATCGGTTCTGTGGCATGTGCTTTTCTGTGTCGTTTTTTTTCCCTCAGTGTTAAGGGATAGATCCTGAGGAAATGTGAACCCACCCTCTGTGTCCCACTTTCTGTCTGCTTTCAGAGATTCTCTTCAGGTCATTGCCACTTTTTCAATAATAACTGTTAGAGGGTGACTGCTGTAAGCTTAGAACTTACTGCTGCTGCAGTTAAAGCTTCTGTAGGGAGTAGGGTTACCTGGAGAATTCCAATATTTAGCAGTGTAACACTAGTATGTTGCTGGTGACATGCAGCTGTAATTTGCAGTCAATAGGGTGTCTTTCAGTCTGCTGGGAAGAGTTATGAGTAGTTTTAATGGAGTGTGGTGGATTACTTTAATTGCTAAGTCATTTGTTCATGCCAGAGTATCTGTGTGTCTCACTTCAGAGAGGGAGAAAGAGTGCTGATCTAGGATGTTTTGAGAAGTCATACGATCCATGTTGGCTGATTGTGTATCTGTGCTATATATGCTGTATGTCCTGTGCTTGTTGGGAATTTCTATGTTTGTCTTTGCCTCCAGTCCTGGTCTCAGGTGTCTCCTCGAGTTGACTGACTTGAACATATTATCTCATTTATCAGAATCTAGGCTTAAATGACAAAATATTTGGAAAAAAAAAATTGATGAACAGTTAATGAAGCAAGACAAATGTTACGCTAAGACTGTGATTTCTGATGGTGTGCTGCTACCTGTGAAGGTGGACAAAAGGATGTTTCTACCCCTAGGTTGCCAGATTAATTACATGAAGTCAAGAAATAGTAGTCTAAAGTTTTTATTTTGTAACAAGAAAGCATCAAACTACAGGTATATTGTGACCCAAAACAAAGGAAAATGTAATTCCCTTAACTCATTGCAAGTAAAAAAAACTAAAATGTACCCTAACTCTTCAGCCTTTCACTAAGGGTTCACATATTTCACCATGAAGCCTAAAGTCACAATGACTTGTGTGATCAAATTAATTCCCCAAGAGCAGGCCTAACTAACCCGCCATAAACGTTTTTTTGGTCTGACCAGTTGAAGCATTGAGAGGAAGGAGGAGGAGTGTCAAAGCAACCCGAAGAGAGGAGGGTGAAAACAAGAAAGTGCAAAGGCTGGAAACAATGCACAAATACACAGCAATATGGGCCTAGACATATTATAGTTTTCTTGCAGGCAGAATATTATTGCTATTTTTGACACATAAGCAAGTCTGTTTATGGTTATTTAACAGCTTGGTTTGGGTTACTTAACATCTTTTGAATTAAATATGTGGTTTAAGAATGATGCTAACAGCTTCCATTTTTTTAGATACAGTAGCATTATACATCTTTCCAGTGCCAAATTAACAAAGCAAACCAAATATCTTGACTGACACACTGAGTGTATTTGGGTTGACAAGAATGAAGATTGATTAGTATCACTCAGGTAATGTTCAGAACTTACACAACTCCCGGTCTCAGAAGCTGCAGCGTGTGGTGAGGCATGGCTGTTCTTGGAGACCACTGGCCTCCTCTGGACTGGGTTGTGGCCTTGAACATCTACTACTAAGCTTTTGCATGGTTACACAGTGTTTAGCTAGGGTATAGGTTGACTATGGAGGGCTCTGTGCATGTGCTGTGCTTGCTGAGATATTTATATTTCATATCTGATTTATCATTTTGCATCAGTGAGCACATAACTACATTTCAAATGAAGAACCAGTGCCCTGCTTCATTTTGCTGTTGGCGTCAGGGTGCCTTCAGTATACATTACATTTACATTGCAGACACTGTAACCTAGGGCATTGTACATGAATGTGTTGTAGCCCGGAAAGAAACATGCCCTTTACTCTTGTAAGCCTAGACTTAAAATTTAGAGCTGCTAGATTCTACCAGAGATTAAGTTAATACTCCACCAGGGCCCTGTCACATCACACACCATACGAGTTATTTATTTGTTGTTGTGATTTTTTTGCTTGCTTACTCTAGTGAACATGGCAGTGGGTCATGCATTTTTGAATGTATTTTAAACATGGCCCCCTGTAAGGATTTTGCCTGGCTTCTGATTAGGATGAATAAACTACCTCCCACAGATAATGGGTTTAGGGGTGCTGAGACAGTGCCCTACAGCATGATCGTAAAGTGTAGAGTGTGTGTTGAAATGTAGTTATGTGCTCACTGATGCAAAATGACAAATCAGGTATGAAATATAAATATCTCAGCAAACAAAGCACATGCACAGAGCCCTCCACAGTCAACCTACACCCTAGCTAAACACTGTAGAACCATGCAAAAGCTTAGTAGTAGATATTCAAGGCCACAATCCAGTCCAGAGGAGGCCAGTGGTCTCCAAGAATAGCCAGTGTGTCTGGACTTATGTCATTTGACATCTCCAATTGCACATATGGGTAGCAGCTTAAGGGGCAATGAGCCCATGATAACTTCATGTTAACTTCTGACCCTCAGGCCCAGCAATGGAGCCGCTACTCTTGCAGAAACAGAACCAGGGGAATTGGTACACTCCAGCTTGGTGAATGCCTTTTTGCTTTTGCACCATTTTGCCTAAAGAGACTCTTAGCAGACTGAGATCAAGGTGCACTAACACACAATTTGTATGAAGCCGTGCTCTGCACAGCAGATTTGACAGTGCGTTTACCCCTTTGAGCCACTGTTCATGCTTATTTAAAATCTACCGCTGGCAACAGTAACCATTAACAATTTGAAGCTGTATGTGTTCCTGGAATACTGTAGAACCATCATAAAGCCAGTTTCTCTCCATACTCGTGACTCCCACCATGCTCCAATAAGAATGATGTGGGTTGCATATTTCCAGGTTGTTGTCTGATCCTCTTTTTACTGTTCTGAGAGAGATCTTGTGATAAATGTTGCTACTTTGTTTTTATTTAGCCCTGTTAAGAAGCTACTGTTCAGTTACAGTCAGCCTAATTTAAAAAATAGTCAAAGAAACTAAGGGCAACCAATAAAGGAGAGCAATATAATATCATTGTAATTTTTTTATGTCTATATTATCAATTTTTGGATTCTTTTTCGTTTTTTCTTTTTAAAGATCTTTTGAAAGCATTGGATCACATATTTGACTTAATTTTTCTTCAATTTAGTCATGTCTGATTCTACCCTGTCACATGGTGTTGCCAAGCTAGGAGGGTGACCGCTAGCACACACTTCTTCTGAGACATGCGAAGTCACACTCTTGTCTTTTCTAACTGCTGCTAACAGACAGCTGTGTGCCTGGAGAAAAATGCTAAGTCAAAGGTCTGTTATGTCAGCTATCTAGCATCACGCTATCATTTTGACTGGGAGAGACAGTTCATTGGTCCCTTCTTCAGTAAAAACTTTTTACAATTTCACAAAATCTATGATCACCGTGTAGCTACAGTGACATGCTATTCTTCAAGCATTAGCACACCAGCTTATTTCAGATGTAACAAAGTGCATTGTCTTTTTTTGTTTATTCATCATGTTCTATTATTATTATTATTGCCTTTGATGTTGTTGTTGTTGTTTTCTGTTAGTTTGTTCATTTTTCGTTCATATGTTTCTGCTTATGCCGCTGATTTGTGTTCAAGCACTGCACAGTTATATTTTTGCTGTATTGCCCACCCTTACTAATCCATGTATCAATAATCGGACAGACCGATTTCTCCCTCTGCCTCAACTGATTGACTTTGGGTTTGCCTGAGCTTGTTTGTGACTCTTTAACTTGATTTTTTTTGTTAACTGTGCCAACATGTCTGGTGTATATAAACTGCAAGACAGGTGTTTTCCCCATTCATTCCTCATTTCCAGTGGCTGATGATTCATCTCTAATTCATGTCACTGACCTCTTCAGCTCATTTTGTCCAGTCATATGAAGAGCACAATCCGCTTCCAAGGATCATTTTAACTGTTGTGTCTCACTGTCACTCTAAATTTCTGTTTGCTTTGGTACCCAGGCGGTTCCTCAGGAGGATGTGCAATTTGTTCTTATGATAGAAGGGACTTGTGGGTGTGTTTGGAATGTCCAGACAGAATGGCATGAAACAAATTAGCAATAGTTTCTGAATGCTATGAAATGTGTCGTGAACCCCTTAAATGTACAGGAGCTACAAGTTCAGGCTTCCATTTCAAGCTATTTACTATTTTCAGTTTGCTCTGCTTTCTATGGAGTTGGGCATTATTACAGTGAGTCTATATAGTACGATTCTAATCATGATTTTACTAATAAAATACATGTTAACTATGAATACTTATAAATGACCTGATATAATTTTTTTTCTCACTTCACAGCACTAAATCTGATTTGACCCTTGTAATGAAACTGCAGTTGTTCTTTTAATACCAATGAGATCCATGTCAGAGTTCTTTAAGTCTTGACGATATCTAATATATATTCAGAAAAAAAAAATATTGTGAAGTAATTTGCCACAATAACAAGAAATATCAGAATATTGTCCACACCTAGTCTCATCCATAGTCTCAACAAATGCACTGAAAGCATGGAGACCTTTAGATTACCATATGGCTTAGTGGTTTTAGAAACTGGAACAAGCCACCACATGTTCAGATAAGATCTTTAGTAAGAAAACAGAAATAAGAAAAAGATAATACATGCATTTCTGTCACTCTCAGTCTTGGTTCACACTGGACAATCTGTGAATTGCGCGTTCAAAATCTCTATTGTCTGGCCTCATATCGAATGAGTCTGAACTGGGCCTTAAAGATGTCAGAATTATCACAAATTACTCTAGTAAGATAAAGTCTATGGAAACAATACATATAAACATACAGTCATACATAATACATACAGATAAATGTTAATGACTGTGCTATGTTAAGTAGTGATTTTGTCGTTTTGTCCTTACACTGTGGCCAGATTTGTTTGCCTCTTTGGAGTTCAAGCTGTTTTTCTTTGTCTTAGGCGACTTTAGTGACTGATCTCTTAATTTATTGTGCATGTGGTTAAAAGGTCTCATTTTAACCTCAAACTGGCTGCCCTTTCCGACAGAGAAGGCTGGGCCGACAGCTGTGTGGAAATGTCATCAGGATGCAAGGCCCTGTTAGAAACCTCAGCTTATCCACATGTCTGCTAAGCTGTATTTTCGAGCAGATCACTCCTCAGTGCACGTGTGCCATGCATTTGTTGTCATGTGAAAGAGAGACAGGGGGTGAGTAAGTGCTGGTAGGCTTGAAACAGACATTCTAATAAATATGTTATGATTTATGTAAGTTACAGTCAGCAGCTAATTTGCATTGTGAGGACACTATGTCTGTATTAATTGCTACATTACTGTCAGTTATATTACTAATTAGAGTTTGAAATCACAAAGAAAGAATGTTTAGTGGTGTTTTTATCCAGTATTTGTGACAACCCAAAATATTATGATGAAATATATATTATTATATGAAATATTATACAAATATTATGATGATGATAAGCATTGGTGTGTCTGAATATTCACCGTAATGTGTGTGTGTGTGTGTTTGTGAGTGTGTGCATGTGTGAGACGGAGAGAGAAAGAGAGTCAGAAGGACACTGCTGGTCTCATTGCAGAGCTCTGACTGCCTATTTAACACTGGTGATAATCCTAAAGCTGAGCTGTTGGCCTTCTCATCTCTAAACCCAGCAGGCTGGCCTCTCCTGACCCCTGCACTGTTCATGCCGCTGCCCTGGCCCGTTCTGACTGTATGGGAGTTCTCATACATTAGACTACAGTAGGTTCCAAAGAGTGTGTTCATAAGTGTTCAGACAGGCATGAATTATGTTTTGGTTCTTCATTACAGAACACGGTATTTAACCTCATTATCATCATACGGTTAAACTCATTCACAGGTTCAGACTTCAGTTCCTTACAAAATGCGCATAGTAGTTCAAAATTTGCTGAATAATTAGCCTGGCATTTAAACAGAATGCATGCTCTAATTTAAGAGTTTTCATTTCAGGATTGAATAGGTATTATTATTATTGTTGCCAGAAAATTTAATTGTTGATTAGTTTGGTAATTAGCAACTTCACTTTACTGAGAGATGGAAACATTTGGAAAGATGGCAGAGACTATAACTCTGGACAGTGGTGCTCACAATGATTCCCAAGTCTTCCTTAAGTCCTCCTACAATACACAGTTCACGGCTCCCAGCAGACCCGAGCACAGCTCACTATTAAGCTTTTCCTGGAAAACATTAAAATGTTAAGGGCAGGGGTGCTACAGAACCATACTAGGCAGCCTATATTTTGAAGAGCAGGACCACTAGGAAGTCAGACATACAAGAATGGGGCTGATTAGCGATTTGCATTTTGTGGCAAACCCTTTGAGGCTGTTCTTGTGTGTTCTTCTCTTTGTGGTAGTCTTGCACACACATTGTTCTTTGTCTGTCAGCAGCATAATTTCTTCATTAGGCTTACCAGCATGTTTATGCTTCTTGACAGTGTCCAGAAATGTTGATCTTGACCATATGTTTTGAAGTGTAAAAGGATTTCTTCTGATTTTAAGACTCTTGATGGCTTGCTTTGACACTGGTACGTCTTTGATCCTCATTTTCCAAGACTCCAGAATCAGAACCTCACTTAGAACCAGATCTGGATTTTTAGTTAAAACTCTTACGCATGAGCTGTTGATGCAGTGTTGTATGCTGAAGCCTGAGCACCTCTGTTCAGATTATATGTTTGATGTTCGAAAATAACAACACATCCTCTACAGAGAAGCCATTGCTGCACATTCTAATGGACATCTGCAGGTGATGTAGCATATTAGGAGAAAATGATTATTGTTTCATTTTGCTGTACAGGCCCAAAAATAAAAATGGTGATCTTCCTTCTTTGCAGACTGCACTCTGTGTGGTACACTGAGAAAGCTCCCCTGTATTTCTTTACCATATTTACCATTGTTTAAGTGTTTATCTTTGAGCTTACCTCCGTGAATAGACGTTACACAGTGGAGGAATTTTGTGTAGCTAAGTTGAGGATAACCAGCAGAGCACATTCTATTTCAGTTCCTCGGAATTTGCTCAGAAGGATGTTTGTTTTGGACAGTTTTTGGAATCCACATCCTCTGGACACTTAATGTAGGATGTGATGCATTCCAGGAGTTTTTTGACCCAGATTTCAGCCTTCACAAAGGGTTACTGAGCAAGTCACAGCATGCAACTGACAATGATAAAAAAGAAAAAAAACTATTTGTAAACACTTTCATCTAATTTCTTTTTTCTTTCTTTCTTTCTCTCTTTCTTTCTTTCTTTCTTTCTTTCTTTCTCTTTTTCCTTCTTTAGCTCTTTCTTTCTGTCTCTGTCTTACACAAATATTTACACTATGTAGGTATTGTCTGTGAAGTTAAATGAAGAACCCAGTGCTGTTTTAGATGTTGAAGCATGATTATTTTTCATGACCTTGGAGTGCATTGCTAACATGCTGTAACATGGTCGACAGCATAGAGTCTGAAAACAGATTCATTTATCATAATTATTTGAAAGTCTTTAAGTGTTTGGGAATTCCTGCAAATTTGTTTTGCTTCTTCTATATCATTTGCAACATCCAAATGAACTAATCTTTAGATTAAAACTAAGATTTGTGAAAAGAAAGAATGAAAAGCCTCTCCAGAAACACGTAAAATGCGCTGTCAGCAAAAAATTATTTATTGCCTTGTCATAACATTGGCCAGTGAGATGTTGAGCAAGGCGGCTGTATTTGCAGTAGCAGCAGACTTTGTTATGGAAACTGTCTCATTGTTCCATTCAAACTGCTGCTTCCTGTCCCAGAGAGTGCAGGATATTTCACTAGGCCAGTGTGTGTTTTATCAGTACTGCATGCTAAACAAATGTGAGTGTTCATATGAAAATGTGGACACTATTACTGACTTTAAGGAACTGAATGTTTACAGTAACTGATGTCAGCCATTATATGGTTTAATCAGCTGTAAATCATCAAACTGCTGAAATTGCACTTTGGTCAGTAAAATCACACAAATCTACTCAATTTTTCTGATAGTATTTATTATGAGTCTGATGTAGGAATATTGTAAGATTAGTGAGCATATTTACATATTTCTTTAAAGAAATAATACTTAAAATAAGCAAAATTGCCTACGAATAAAATGCAGTAGTTGACTTGTTAAAATGACTTAAAACTAGGGGTGTCAAGCGATCAAAAAAAAAAATCAAATTAATTACAAGCTCTCTGATTAATTAATCCAAATCTTTTACAGCAGAACTTTTTTTACACTGTTTATGTGCAATAATGGTCACAACAATCAAAAATATGACCTAAGACGCTGAGGGAACAAAATAAAAAATGCATTAGCAAGAACAATGACAGAAGTCTGTCTATTTAAGACAGTGTACGTACAAGCATGGGTGTCAGAAACATTTTAATGGGGGGGGGCACTGTTGGAACAGGGGTGGGGAATGCGAGGGGAGATAGTGTTAGTGTAGCGTGGTGTTTTCCCAGGGGAGGGGCGCAGAGGCGCGCACTGCACTCAGCATCTTGCGTGTTTCACTCATACAAATCGCTGGGTGGATAAGTGGGGGAACAAAACTAATGATTTTTAAAAGTCGTCCTCTAATAAAATTCCAGTGCCCATTCATACAAGGCATCTCAAGCCTGCGATCGGACTGCTGGGTTAGCTCCTGAATGCTTTACCTGATGTACTCGGATGATACAAAAATTCTCTATTGCATGAATTGCAGAGAACGGTACTCCTATCTTCCGTTTTTAAACGTAACCTTTCCATTCACTGGGCCAAGCTGCACGTTCTTGTCTTAATTTTATAGAGCCACAGTGGCAAGAACAGGGCACGCAGAGTCACCATGGCATGCGATTAATCAGCATTAATTTTGTTTAATGTGTTATTTTTTTCTGTCAGAATTAACGCATTATTTCAACACCCTTAATAAATACAAATACAAAGTTCTAAAATAATTAAAATAATAAAATAAAATGAGACATTAAATATAGTGCCTGGATTTAAGATGAATCCATTTGAAAATATGTTTTACAAAATCTTAGTAAGATAAACAACAGAAAGCCACAAAAGTACTGTTGTGGGGGTGGTGCCTACTAGAATTCCTCACAATTTTGTCATAGAAGTAGACAATTGAAGCCCAGTTACCTTTGTGTGTGGATATGTTCATATTGCAGGGAAAGTCAGAGTTTTAAAGTCAGTCAAATGTGACCAAATCTGATTTGTATCATCAGACTTGCTTACATATTCTTTTTGGTTGCTGTAGGGACAATGTGTGTGTGATTATACTGAGTATTTTTGAACAGCGGTCAGTGCAGAGTGACAGAATGATCAGTAAGGTCACACTGAGTCACATGTCCAGAGACTGGATTAAAATCAGATTCAATGTGGCATGAACTGGACTGGAAAAGGACTGTTTTGAGGTGGGTTTTTGCCATTGGATGTAAAGATATGCCTATCTAATTTTATTATTGGACAGCAACTACATTTAATGTGTGTACACCTATCTCTTTCTCAGCCTTGTGAATTTGTTAAATTATGGATTTTTTAGGCTGAGAGCAGTAGAGGCAGAGTCTTAACCTGTTTGGTTAAACAGATGATAAACCGTGCAATGTTTTTGTGTCTGAATCTTATGAAGATAGGTGTTGCATGGGGGTTGGTGGATCTGCAGAGTCATTGTCACTGCTTTAACTACAAATATGTATCCCAGATTAGATGAGAGAATTGGTTCTGCAGAAAATCCTTTGTGTAGTAGTCTATAAGCTGATTTTAGAGGATGACTGTGTGTGCTGACTGAATTCTTTGGTAGATCCTAACCACTGTAGATTCACTGTGGAGTTTATTTAATATGGAGTTTATTTAATAATAATATTTAGTTGCCCATATATATGCACTTTTATTTTTAAAAGTGCTGCTATATGAACAAAAGTGGAATACATTTGGTTTGCAAACACTTTAAACAATTGAATAACTTTTTAACAGCAGTGTTCCCTTTAACACAGTTACACAGCTACAGTTCAAATATTTCTGTAAATCTCAACTTAAACATTAATGTAATCAAATGTAATATAAATACAAAGCTGCCCCTGCCAGGGCATTCACGTTTTATCTAGTTTGTAATAGAAAAAGAAGTTACCCTTAGTAGAGTCCAGAGCATGGATGCGGAACCATCATAGCAGTTGTAAAGGGGGACCAACTCCATATAAAGGTCGGTGTACCTGAATGCAGTGTCATTAAAGTCTCTGTTGGTGTAATGGTCAGGTGTCCCAATACTTTTGTTCATGCAGCACTCTTGGTCTCGGCTGGTTTTTGCATGTTTCAGGCGTCCCATAATTTTTGTCCATATAATATGAACAAAAGTAATTGGACGCCTGACACCTGAGAAAACCATTCGAGATGTTGAGCCATAGACACAGAATATGTTTATGCATAGAGCTGCTCATGAGCACAAAAAGCAACAAACTTTCAAAATAAAAGGATAAAAAAAACCTGCTTTAATGCACAATAAAATAATTGATGGTGTTAAGAAAATAATGTATGTATGTGTGTGTATGTGTGTATATATATTAACGACTTCAGATTTTTTCGACTTATCGACTTCAGATTTTTTTGACTTATCGGTCATCAAAGTCGAAGTCGAGTCGACTGTTTGTTTGATGATGTCACACAGACACAGCACAGGTACACAGGTGTCCAACATTGAGCAACTTTTATTAAATTTCTCATTACATTAACAGTCAACATGAGAATTAAAACTAAACAAAACAAAGGCTGTTACCTTGAATTTTCTGGTCAGTTTAAGAGCACAGCAGAAAGTAGGAACAGTTTAAGCCGCGGCGCCACTCAGCGTCCTCTGGACTGGACGACTCTCTGCAGTACTAGCGTTAGCCATGTTAGCTAGCGGTGCCGTTTCAGATGCCGTGCAGAACGCCGGTACTGTTACTGTACTTTAACACCGACTTGCAGGTTGTGCAGGTCTCCATGCTGTTTGTGTGTCTAGAGTGAACTGTCTCCACACATGCGATGTGTGTCTGTCTCCTCTGCTGCCGTGTCTCTCGTCTTGTTGTGGTTTTGTGTTCAGATTCCCCTTGCGCCAGCAGTACCGCCCTTTTTATGAAGGGACCATAATAATTGGTTAAACCAAGGAACGCGTGTCAGCGTAAGCCAATCAGAGGCAGAGATAGCACTGCGTACACAAGTGCGCGCACAGAGAGAGGAAAAAACACGACTAGTCGACTTCTCTCTGAGGGCGTCGACTTGTGCTTCTGAAGTCGACTATATATACATATAGTCCTTATATAGCCCTAGCACTGCAAATTAATGTTTTGGTAGGTTGAGGTTAGGCTGGTCTTTTTGCCACAAATAACCTAGTGAAAGAAGAAGCCCCTCAGCACTCATTAATATGGAAGAGTGGATGGCTGAGCAAGGCCAGGCGGCAGGCCTGACCTTGGCACCATGCCAGCTTTGTCGTTCTAGATATTTGGTGAGTTTAACTTCCTTCATGCTGGAGTTCCTGTCTCACTCAAAATAGTTCAGATGGTGCAGATGCACTGAAACCCGCAGCTCAGAACTCCGTTACCTACCAATAAGGATAGTTTCATAGTAGGAAAAGGACTCTATGGCTCTAGATCTAGGAATTCAGAAGCTGATAGGGCCAAGTGTTAGAATTCATCCACCTGACCCACTTTCATCACACATTAACTCCATCTGTCAGCAAGAACCGCTTGGCTGGCCATGAACACGATTGGGCTATTATTGTCTAGGTTTTGAAGTCATTATCTCTGTAGCTTCTGACACTGTTGTCCATAAAATGGGTGAAAGTACAAACAAGATTGTCAATAATGGCTGAATACACAACAACCATACAATAGAGTTTTTGTAGATAACAGTATCATCATACAGTATTTTAGCTCACTAGCAACTTTTTGAGATTAGTTAAAGGGCCCGAATGGTAAAAATAGATTTTCTTGAAAGTAAAGACAAAGGTAAAGTGGCATTTGGTAGACGCCCTTATCCAGAGCGACTTAAAATCATTAGATACAGGGGCAGTCCCCCTGGAGCAACTGAGGGTTAAGTGTCTTGCTCAAGGGCACAAGAGTAGAATGTGGGTTCGAACCTGTGACTTTGTGGTCAGTGTTTTATTATGGTGTCATGCTAGATGAAGATCTGTCATTCTTGTCGCACGGTGACCACCTCTCCCGGACATGCAGATACCTTCGTTACAACATCAGAAGAATCCGACCTTTCTCACCACCTGCTCGCATTAAGTTCAAAACTGTAACACTTGCCTTCAAACGCCATCTTCCAATCAGATCTGTGGAGTCCCTCGCTGTCTTCTAGTGTCGTCTGAATACCCACCTCTTCAAGGAGCACCTTGGTGACTAACCAGTCCTCTTGTTTAGCCTATACATCTCCTGTACATCTTTTCCTATATATTAAAAAAAAAAAAAACTCAGCCACTGATCCTCCTAAATGTTTTCCCGTTACAACGTCTGACTTTTTTCTTTTAGACAGGGTTTAAGGTGTGTAACTTAGCTGGCAGTAACTTGGTTAAAAACAGGTGTTGATTTTAGTATAGCTTTACTGGTATGAAGAACAGGTGTGGGCTACTTACGTACTGATGTACATCGCTCTGGATCAGAGCATCTGCTAAATGCCGTAAATGTTTTACCCTGTAGAGTACTACTGGTCAGTTACTTTACTGACCAGTCCAAACTGTTCGTATATAGAAAATAAGATGCAGAAAGCTCCCCAGTTTGAATTTCATGAAAACCATCATGTAAATCTGCCTATTAATTGCACAAGAGTTTAACACCATTCACTCATGTTTATGTTATGAAGAGTGTTCTTGGCCTGCTTTTTAAATTAGGCAAAATGTAGGGCAACGTGTTAAAAGCAGTAACAAAAACAGTTTATGTGTACATGTTGTAATGGATACAGAAAGGTTGAAAAATGTATTTTGCATGTAATCTAACCCAAAATCCAGTCAGATTACTTTGTAAATTACCCTTTGTGCAAAACATTGGATGCCAAACGTGGCTTCACCAATTGCCTATATTTAGGGAAAAAACCTGTAAGTTTGATGTTAAGCCGACCTATCTCTTTAACACTAAGGTGAACACAGATGTGGAGACACTTTTTTCCCCCAAATCCATAACTTTTAACGAAGGAGAAGTCAGGGACCCCCAGCCCACCCCTTCACTCTACAGTGTTGATGCTGAGGGTAGAGGCCTCTGAAACCATTGTTAACTGCACAGGCCTTCACAGCTCAGTTGGACTTTCCTCCCTGTGTTTCTTTTGGCAGCCTCCACTGTAGTGAGGGCATCTTTTAAAGGAAGATATGTCGTCAAACAGGAAAAAAGTTTTCCTTTTAAGGCACTTAGACTGCTCCTTTGAGATTAAGCCAGTAAAAAGGATGTGAGATGGAGAGCCTGGCAGAGGAACAAACAGGCTGGAGCGCAAGAATGTGAACATGTGTTGTACCTGGAAACGTTTTTCAATGCTAGTATCAATGGCACATTCTTTTGCCATGATTCCATTTGCTGTTCCCTCTGGGTGCGCTGCAGTGCTGGGCTGAGCCTGATGGGCGGAGATGCCAGAGATAACCCATGGCATGACTCCACTCCAGCTTCCTCAAGCATAAGCCTGACGCATCATGACACATTGATGGGAAGATGACAGTCCAACTGCATCAGTGTTGTAATGTGAGAATCAATTATTAAATTAGAAATGTAGATTTTTTTCAGACATAAAAATTAATTTAAGTTGTTGGTGTATCGTTTTATTGCCCACAGTCACATTTCTGCAGTCAATGCATTTTTATTTCTGAATTACATCAAAATAACCAGATTGAACTGAATAATTTCATAGAGAATAATATAATTTAGATTAAATCACATGATCTGATAAACTTCAAACTAAGTATGATGAAATTTAAGGTTTCATTACAAGAACACAAGGTAATACTTTACTGTGGGTGCAGTGTTTATAAAGCTACACACCACAGAAGCCTTTTATGACAATTGACATAACCTACATAAACCTTTATAAAGGTTTATTCCAACAGGTGTTTGTTGTAGCACTTCCTGTGAAGTAAGCAGCTCTCATGACAACTGATACTTGGTTGGAATAAGTCAGTGTAAGTGTTTATGTAGGTTGGTGTTGCTTGTCGTGAAAGGTTTATGTAGATATCATTTTGCTTTAAAAATACTGCCCTTCAGCAAAGTGCTGCAAGGCACTTTAGCAGCATAATTGTGGTACATTATTTTGTCCATATCAGCCTACAGCTTGCAACACATCCGGTCCTTTAATGAAACCGTGACCACGTGCCAGATAGCTTTTTCTTGATACTGGAAAATTGTTGTTTGCTGGTCTTGTTTTAGCCTTGCTTTTTTAGTGGTGAGGCCTTGTCCTTGCCCAGCTCCACCCCTTCTTTATCTGTGCAAAGGGTGAAGCAGCAGAAAATCAATAGGACTAATGGCTTAAGTGGTACAATGGACAGGCTATTGCTTCATGTGCCACTTAGAGACAGGATACATGGAGCACTGACTTAAGCTTTTATTGTGCTTGATCACTATAGTGGGTTCTTAAGCCTCAATGTTATTTTGATGATCTCTAGCATTTAGCGTCAATATGATGCGGATAATTAATATATGCAGAGAAACTGCTTGCATGTTGTGTAGTGCCCCTTGTATGAAGCTGTGCTGTTCACTGAAGGAGTGCCACATGTAAACAAAACTGTAACAACTGCTTTTGTACAGGTCAATCTGCATCTTCAGTTTAGCACAGATAATTCAATAAAATATCAGTGAGCAGCTGCCAAATACATAATTACCATTTTAATTCAAATCTCATTGTTGTGAAGCCTCTGTTGTATGTCATATTTGAAAGGTAAAGCCATAACATTTAATGAAAAAAATATATATAATATATTTGTTGGTTGCCTCTAAGTGTAAGTAAGAACTTAATAAATACTTTTTATTAAATGGCCAAAGGTCTGGGCTCCTTCACACCAAACTCATCAAACCATGTTTTTATAAACCTCACTTTGTACACAGGGGTACAGTCATGCTGCAACATAGAGTACCTTCCAAAACTCTGTCCACAAAATTGAAAGCATATAATGGTATGAAGTGTCTTTGTATGCTGCAGCATTAACATTACCCTTCACTGGAACTAAGGAAAATAGCCCAGACCCTAAGAAAACCCTAGACCATTATCCCTGCCCTGCCAAACTTTACTGTAGGCACTATGCATTTTCCAGTCATTGGTGTTCCTCTGACTCTACTATTTAACTGCCACATAGCAAATTGTGATTTGTCGCTCCAGAGAATTTTTCCACTGCTCCAGAGTCCAGTGGCAGTGTGCTTTACACTACTCCATCTGACACTTAGCATTTTGCATAGCGATCTTAAGCTTGTGTACAGCTGCTCAGCCATGAAGCCCCCGATGCCCAGTTATTGTGCCTCTGTTGCTTTCAGAGACAGTTTGGTACTCCATAGTTATTTATTATTTATGCATTCATTCATTTATTTTATGTATTTTATCTTCTTCTTTGTGGCTGAGTTGTGCTTGCTGCTAGAAGCTTCTAGGTCAAGATTACTTCCATTTAATCATATAAAATCTTGGTTTGATTCATTCAGTTTACTCAGAGTTAGTCGGACTCAGATGCCAAGCAGTTGTAGTAGATTGTAGTGTACATTTACCCATGAACCTGAGACTCTGATAAATGATAAACAGGGTACAAAATAGGTCATAAGTTCCAAGTGAGTACAGATTCAGTGAGACATAAACACTCATGTTCCAAATATGTGAACAGGCGCTTTACAGTTTACAGAGCTGATACTGGGTCAGTAGCTAAGCCACAGATTAACTGGAATCCTTGAACACAAACTTTTTTTTAATAGTGAATCACCACTAGAACTGCAGTTTAAAGGAAGAGGCTTAGTTGGTACATTCTTTCAGCTTTACAAAGGTGCTTCAAACCCACACCTCCCCATTACAGTTTAAAGAACCATCCATCAAAAGGTTCTTTACATAACAAATTGTTCCAAAAAAAACTTTTCCTCAGTGGTAAGAAATGAGAAATAAGGAACTATGAATGTGTGTGTGTGTGTGTGGCAGGAGTGTTTTTCTGGAGAAAATCACATGGCATTGATTGTGGCATTACTCATATTTTTTTGCATTTGATTTAATCAGACGAAACATGTGACTTATGACACAACAGCTGAGCTTTTCTTTATCAGTGTCTCTTGTACTTCCATGACCCACAGACTTCCCATCAGTTAGAACCCTCCCGCTGATGCAGCTCTCTGAGGCACCGAGAGAAAGCACAGCTGGCGCTCTCTAGTGGGCAAAAATGTCTTTTTTTTTTTATTTTTAAGAACTGAAAAGGACAAACAATGTCAGGAAAGGGGTCGCCGTTTCGCCAAATAAAGATACATCTTTAATCCTTAAACAAGATACATCTATAGAACATATAGATAAATACACAGTCTCTTTTGGAACAAAACATTTAATTTAATTTTATTATTGTTTATTTACATAATTTAAAAACTCAAGCTTTGTCATCAGTCTTTGATGTGTTACATGTTTTGTGTGCTCATGTGTTGCAGGTGAGTTGCTGAGCCAACCTCGACCAGAGGGACTGACCGAAATTGTGTGCCCGAAGAACGGCTCAGAACGAGTGAACGTTGCTCTGGTCTACCCTCCCTCTCCTACACTGGTCAGCCCCAGTCACAAATGACTTCCCCTCCTAATACACAGAAATGACTGCTAATGCCCCTTCACGCCCTGCTGCACTTCTGATTCTTCTGTATAACAAATGCACACGCCCCAGACAAAGCCTTGTCAGTATGTATGTGTCCTGCTTCTACTCTTCTGCCCAGATGACGGCAGCTGAGCAGGACATGTATTCAGCAGGCCATGCGAGCACATGAATAAGAGGAGTAAAACCCCCACACTCTTGTAAGTAATGTTGGTCAATTTGACAAAGTACCACAGCATCCAAACCACTCAGTACTCTAGATACTAATTGCACATACAAATTTAACTTCTACTTTTATCTAAAACATGCAGGCTAGAAGTTTTGTTCAGAGTTAATATCCTATAAATAGTAGAAGTTTGTTTTTATATTTATATACATTTCACTGTCAGCTAATCAACATACAGCATGAGGCTGTTTAAAGGGCTAAAATCATGGAAAACTGAAGTTTCCTCACTCTTCAGTTAAAGAGTGGTAGTGAAGATGTAGTGTGTAAACAGAACATTTTAAACCGTATCTTTCACTCACTGTTCCATGCGATCCACAAACAGTAACTAAGCTGCAGAAACAGCTTATTTTGAACTCCGCTGCTTTTGTGATGTCTTGAGATTTAGCCCTGCCCCATTCGCTCTGACATTATAAGGAAAGGTTCATCCCTGGACTGCTTTCCGAAACACAGTACAGGGCGGCCAGTCAGAACTGAAGTTATTTGGTCTTGAAGGTACAGTAACAAAACCTGCATGTGTTATTCTATGGTTATAAAGAGATTGGAAAATGTCTTAAGAGTACATCAAAGGAAAAAAAATACATGACAAATGATGTGGGAAACATACAAATGATTTTGTTGCTAATCTGATGTATTTAATATTTGACTACTTTTATATGGATAAAAGACTGAAATTTTGGAGGAAAAAAAGGCACGTTGCTGCGTGAGTGAGATGATATTCGTCTCAATGCTGATGTCACTTGTTTGACTGACTCTCGTTCAACAGGACAATTACATGTGTGTTATACAACACAAGCAAGAGCTGTGGTTTTTATGGTTACAAGTACCACAGTAGTTATGAATAGAGGATAAATACCCCATAAAGATGGTTTGTAAAGGTGTATAATGAAAGCTATAATTTTGTCGCATTCAGTAGTTGCGCAAAATGTGATGATTTGTTATACGGCGTAGCTTGTCAAACAACATGTTTTTTAGTTGCATATGTTGTGTTTTTGAGTGTCCTGCACGGTGCCCGCTCCTTTCGTCAGCTGTGATTTAGTTATGGATCAGCTGTCAGGAAAAAGTATAAATAAAGATACTATGAGTGTAAAGACGATGTAATATTAGCTGTTATCTTAAGTCAGTCTTACATCTTAAACAAATGTTAAATTAACCTGCATCGTTATGTCAGCAGAATATTCCAGAATACATTGGTGTAATGGTATGCTGCAGTGGAACATAGTCAACTGAGCTGCAATAGTTTGAATATTTTTTTATATTCTATTCAGTTAACCGAATGTGTTCAGGCAATGTTGAGACAAAATATTTTGTTTATTTATTTATTTATTTTTTGCAATTTTAGAAATTGCCATAAAGAAAATGAATGCAAACAGATTTAAAAAATTCCGTAGTTGAACTACAGAAGGTTTGCCTCCCATCCTACCCGTAGAAAACAATGTCATGCACTTCAAAGATCAAGAGAAACTTAAAATAGTTATTGTATTGCATTTTGTTTTATATTTTTTGCTTGTTGATTTAGTGTTTTATTAAAACATTGTCATTTAAAATATAGTCTAAATTGACATATTGTTCCTATTATGTATTGCACCAATCCTCGTACATAAGATGTATTCCAAAAGTGCACTAAACACAGCCATTTAATGTGGGCATATAAAATAAAATTGTTGGCATCTAGACAGTGCTAATGTGAAACAAGTTTGACGAGGGATTTTTTCCCAGCAGCAGGCTTAACTTCTTGATTACATATAATGGCTGTATTGAAATCTGTCTAAGCACATTTCACACCAAGCTTAATCTTTGTCTGTTAAACCGCCATGCATACAGTGGGGGAAATAATCTTTTGATCCCCTGCTGAGTTTGTAAGTTTGCTGACTTACAAAAAAATTGAACAGTCTCTAATTTATGAGGTAGTTTCATTTAGATGGAGAGAGACAGAATATCAACCAAAAATCAAGAAAAAACATGTGACATAAAAGTTGATTTGCATTTCACTGAGTGAGATAAGTATTAGATACCCAAGTAAAACACGACTTAGTGCTGGGTGGAGAAACCCTTGTTGGCGAGCACAGCAGTGACGTTTCTTGTAGTCGG
>JBBIGA010139682.1:0-20470 GCA_037576975.1 Alestes dentex | reverse complement strand
AAGAAACCCACTGCTGATATAAACAGATTCAAACAATTTTCATAGGTGCCTAAGACTTTTGCACAGTACTGTATATACATATAAACATACACATACACATACATGCATACACACACACTCTCTGGTGTTAGAGTTGTGGTTTCCAATTTTGGCCCTGGAGTACCCCTCCCCTGCATATTTTAGGGTTTTCCTGCTCTAATGCACCCACTTCAACTCAGGATAAGCTTGCTAGGTCGATCAGGAATGTTGTTGCAAGCAAACACCAAACCATTTAGGACGTGCACTAATGGAATAGATCTCCCACATAAAATGAAATGCACTGAAACATGTTGTCAATTTTAGTATATTTTTGAATTATTCCATTTTGAAATGGCGTGGATACCACTGTACCAGAACAAACATGGAGCTCTTGACATTGTTTAGCTGACTCTGTAGCACAATTTGGGTAGCCATTTGCTTGATGAGTGATTAGACAGAGGCCCATCTTCAAGCTACCTGGATGATTGACAAATCTGTGAATGCATGTTTTGAATGTTTACGTACATTGTGACAGTTATTTTGCCAGACAAAATAAAATGATACACATAATTGTTTGGAAAATGGCAGTGCTTGCGAAAGTTCTATCCAATAAAAACACACAAATATTTATACCACATGGAACAAAGTAAATCATAGCTGATGTACATTGACACTGTTTATTTTTTTAAAAATCCTCCTCTGAACACACTATATATGGTTTTACAAAGCTCCCAAGAGCACACAACTATCAAACAAGTCAGAGAAACTGACGTGTATAATGAATAAATATGTATAAATATGTATGTGTATAAATACGTGCCAAATTAATTTCAAAGCTACATTTCAAATAAATCCAATTAAAATAAGATACAATATAATACTCTGACTACTGGCTTTTAATTTCATGCTGGAAAAATCTGGACTTTTAGTTTCAAAAGATGTGGTTGAAAAGACAGTAGTATTATCAGGGGCGCCGGAAGAATTTTTAATGTGCAATCAATCTATGTAATTACAATATATACTAAAGATTTTAATGAAGAAAGGTAACTGTGATATGTTGAATGAAAAATTTAATATCCAAAACACATACCATTACTCCTCAGTTATGCTTTGAGATATGTGTAAGTTGTTTCTTTGCACTCTGTCTTCCCCCTCGTCCTCATTAGCTGTAACAAACAGATATGAAGGTTTAGATATTCGAAAGAAGAACAATACATTCTCATACAGAACAAAACACACACACACAGAACATTTATATACAGTAGTTAACACTGTTGTCTTAATTACAGGCAAGATTAAGCAGAGGTTTGTTACAGTAGTGTAACAGCAGGGTGCAGTTACAGTCTTTTCCCCAGACGGGGCACTGCAGTGTATTGGGTAGTTGGTCTGTTACCAGGTCCCTGCTATATAAGAAGCATGGGAAGCTGGGCTAGGCTACCAGAAGCAACAAGTTCCATGGCAGACATATATGCTGAACAAGGAATTGTTCCCCTTGCATGTGGGTTTTTTTGTGTCTTCTTTTCGGGTATCTGTGGTGCGGGCGTGCCGTCCTGGAGCCTACCCTTCCTGGGCGGAACCGGAGGAAAACTGAGGGCAGGAGGTTCCTAGCCGGTCCCTAGGCCACAGGGACAAAAGGGCTCTGGGTCAGGAAAGGACGTAGCTGGTCTCAATGAGGACTGTATATATGGACTGTGGGTGTCTGGAGGGTTGTGTATATGTGTATGGGTGTGTGTGTATGGTATGTGATGCATTTGTATAACACACTTTATGACCAGATTCAAGAGTTTTGGTGGTTTGTTCCCTACCCTACAGATCTGTTAGCAGCCTTACCTTTTTCATTAAGGGGGGATCCATTACATCAGCATCCATTACTGTCCTGTGACATATTTATCTATAGTTTTCTCTTCTATTTTGTTATATGTTACTACAAAGGGAAATGGCATTTCGATTCTCCTGTCTGTCCTATACATATAGCGAATTGAAAATAAAAAATCTTTGAATTTTGAAATGAATCTTGAATAAACGTGATCATATCTGACTGGTACTAATGATCCTTGGTGCATGCTAGGAGACTGTTTCAGAATTTTAGATTTTCTTTTATTTCACATCTTGAGGACAAAATTGACAGGGACTGACCAAGTGGGAGTACCATCTTTAATGGTACTGGGTCATTGCTGGCAGTTGAAATTTTAATGTGTTTCACACCTGGTATAAGGTTCAGCTTTCTTCTGTAATTGGTCAACTATCCTTAAATGCTGAATCCTGAACTGCATTTCCCTGGCTGTGGTTCTCTAATGTAGAATGAGCATCTGGAGTCATGTATAATTCATTGCCAGTAGGATTTCTAACTAATTACCCGTAGCAGACTCCTGCTGTCAGAGTTAGTTTCCAACTGTCAGTGACTAACAAGGCTAAACACTTTTCTGCTGCTAGTGTTGCTTTACTATGACTGTCTACCAGCTGTGAAAAGGGCCATGAGAGACAGCCCAATTAAAACCAGGGTAGTTGTGCCATAACTTACAGAAAGCCTGTGAAAGTACTGTGAAATAACACAGTACCAGTTAATGACCTGGTAATGGCAGCACATGATCCTCTTTATATTTACCAGAATAGAACTCCATCCCAGGAACATGGCTGTAAATGGACGCTATAGCTATGAACAAAGACACCAAGATCCAGTAATATTTGGCTGACAGCATGTTTAGATGCTTGGTGGTGGCAGTGGTCATCATTATTGACTGGTTTCCTTGGCAACCTACTGAAAATGTAAAGCTTGTAAAGATGAGATTGCAAAAACAATTAAAGGGAACACATAGGAACAAAGAGAACACAATGAAATTCTTAATGAGTGAATTAAAGTGGTGTTCCAGGCAGAAAATTCAACAGTGGACCTGTGAAAACAAGCTGTCACTCACTTGCTCTAACAACAAATCATTTAGGGATCCCATGTTGCTGTGTAACTGCATTTCTCAAATAACAGATTGTTGTGCTCCACTGCAAAATATCTAAAACCCTCTTTTCGTACAAAGATAAAAAGCCTTATGCATGCTTACTAACATGAACAGTGAATTTTGGTTTTGCAAAAGGTGTTTGAAACACTGCAAGAACACCGAATGTCATCATACAGAACAGCCTCACAGTTCATTTACTTGATGTTCTCTCAAAATCACTGCCCACAGGTATTCCTCCCATATCTTCATCTGCTGTTTCCCAGAACCCCCTGCTGACCCCTCAAAGAGGGGTAAGTAGGGGCATCAAAACATGGCTTTGAAGCCAAGTGATTAAGAGAGAGAGAGAAATGTCAGACTGGACTCGGGTGGCGGGGTCAAAGAGAGTTGGGGAACAGAATTCACAGTTGCAAGAGGTTAAAATCACTAGGTCCATGAAATTCAATTAAAAACAGCATGGTATTTTCACAAAGAACAGCACGAACTAATTTTCTCAAGTACTTCTCAAAAACATTCATTATCAACTTTGTTCAATGATGACAGGCCTCCTATGGTCTATCAGGGTCTAGCCATGATTTGAACAAGTCCCCTAAAAGTTCTTATTACCTTGACCAACTGAGTTTCTTGAGCAGTGACTGATTTTCATGACTGAATTAGGCCGACTTTAGGCTTGGAACCCTCTAGGACAGCTATATAAGAAATATATTCTACACACTATTGTGCTAGTACGTCATTCTATCAGGCCAAGATTGGAGTGGATGATGCCATCATCTACCTGCTATACTGTGCCTACAGCCATCTTGACAAGCCAACTGCATCCCTGAGGATAACATTCTTTGACTTCTACAGAACTTCTGGCTGGGGAGCAAGCTGTCTGCTATGCAGGTTCATGCTCCTCTAGTTGCATGGTCTTTGGACTACCTGACTGATAGGCCACAGTACATGTGAATACAGGGATGTAAGTCTGACAGTGTTGTGTAGCACTGGAGCACCTCAGGGAACAGTTTACTACGTGCACTATCATGTGACATTTTCTAAATGGGTGCTAAACTATCGTGTGACATTTTCTAAATGGGTGCTAAACCACTTAATTACTTGCAATATCGTATGTGCAATAGTTTTCATGTGCAATATTACTACTTAGGTCAATATTACTTTTTCATTACATAATATTACTACTGATTTTGCAATAACTTACTCCAAACTACCATTTGTGTCGGTAGTTTTTCACTCAACTATGTTACTCCTATATAGTATATATACCAAGCACTTCTGTATGTAGCATAGGGTTTTCATATTGAGTTTTTGTCTTTCTCCATATTTTTTTATTTAGATTCGATTTAAACTTTATATTACATTGTTACTGTCTCTGTGTCTCTGTGTCTCAAATGGCTAGACAATTGGGTCACAGCACCTGTGTGTTGTCTCTGTGTGTCTCTGTGTGTTTTCTGATTCTGGTTCTGATTCTGGCTCAACTCAACACATGGTTCATGCTCAACTATCTATGAACTGAACCATTATTGTACTCCAAACCATAAAACTGCACCTGGTGTCCTACTCTATCAAGCGGTGTGCACTACAGGTCACCAAACATCAGGACTCTCCGTATCGATCGTATCGGCTACAGGCCCAGATTCTCGAAGGGTAGTAAAATATTTCCATCTACATTGTGTCTTTTGAAAATTCTAAGTTTCCTTTAAATCATTATAAAAATTATTTTAGTGCCTGGAAACTGAATTCATCCTGCAGAGTGACCCATGACAGTAATCACTCAGTAACTTCCTTTGTGTTAGATAATGTGCTAAAAGAAACACATGTAATTCTGGCTCAAAAGAAATCTTGGTATAGCTGTAATAGTAACGGATATTTCAGATATCTTACTTATTTAATTGTGATTTAGCAAGTTCTTACTTGAATCTTTACTGCTTTCTGTTTCTTTGTGTTCTCATTGTAACTTTTATAACTAATAATATTATAGTATTAAGAAACAGGAAATAAAAACAAATCAGCCAAAAAAAGAAACAGGAAGAAATAAGAACTTGCTTGACAGTTCTGCTATCTGTGCTAATTAGGATCAGCTGGATTAATGATGTTAACGCTGTAAATGTTAACACATACTGAAAAAAAAGGGAAGCCAACTCTGAATGCAAGTAAACAAATTGTGCCATCAAGCTGTTGCACAAGCAGGATTTTATGGTGGGTAACACATGCACATATTTTGTATGTTGCAAGAAAGCTCCTCGCAGTTATCAACTAGTCAGTCAAAAAGTTATTCCAAACAGTAGTCCAACTGTCATGGGCCAGACAAAAAGGTTTTGAGAAAGACCTGATGGCAGTAGTTACAGTCATCACAGAGAAAACGTGGAAGACACCAGGAAATGCTGAAGCTTGTTTGAAATTTTCTACAGAACATTTAGAGAAGCCTACAGATAAAAAGTAAATTGTATGCGGTATTTGGATATAAAAGGGCTCTACTCATGATACTGACAAATCTAAAATATTGACTTGCACATCCCTAATGCAAAATATCTCATTTCATGTAGGATTAATCTTGATTTTATAATAGTATTCTATTTCTTAATTATGGCAGCGCTTCATGCAGAAAGAAAGTTGTGCATATTTTTATGTAGTATATTATAGTTTAACACAGCAATCAGCAATTACACTGAAACCACTGAGAAGTGAAGTAAATTACATTAATGATTCCATTACAGTTGCACCTGTCAGAGGTGGGATATATTTGGCAGCAAGTTAACAGCTAGTTCATGAGAGTAAAGATCTGAGTGACTTTGTCCAGAGCCAAATGGCTAGGCAATTGGGTCACAGCATCTTTAAAACAGCAGATCTTGTGGTGTGTTCCCAGTATGCAGTGGTTAGTACCTTCCAAAAGTGGTCCAAGGAGGAACAACCACTGGTCCAATGAGGGTGCTTTATGATAGAGATGGATGGGCCTTTTGTCTGTATGAACTACTCTTTTTTTTTATTAATCTCTCATCACACAGTTAAATCATTTTATTTCGTTCCCGGACCCCTGAGCCGGGTAAATAAGCTTTCAACTATTGGGCACCAGTGAGATAGAAAACAGTACAAGATACACTTAAGCTTGGCTCATTCCTCCTGGGGTCTTTAAACTTTTTCTGTCTGATTACTTTAATGCTGTTTCAAGCTGTTTTATCTGGTTTTAGATGTTGATGTTTTTGGTTGTTTTTCTTAATTCTACTGTACTATTACTTTAATCTATGGGCATTTTAGTTTATTTATTGAATTACTTTCATTTTTAGTTATTTTTTAATCTATTGCTTTTGTTTTCCCCTGCTATCATTTTATCTTATTTTTTCTTCTTCCTTGTATTTTATTTCAAGTCATTTGCAAATTTGTAATCATCTTGTTGTCGGGGTCTCTGTAATACCCCGCAAAAATGAGTTTCTCCCTTAATGTAAATCCAAGTTTTAAAAACAAGAATGATGATGAAGAAATACTGTCGCATAAATTGCTGAAAAAGTTACTACTGATTAAGACAGAAAGGTGTCAGAATACATTATCTATTGGCCATATTGGCCAACAACAAAATTATTTTCCTCCTGAAAATACAATTGCTTCAAGCCCAGGTACATTACACCTTATTCAAGTATTGAAATAATAAATCAAGTGCAACAATCTCTCTCCACTGGAATGTTAAAATGACTTTTTGAAACAACTTCACCTTCATTAAATTATAAATATTTAAACAAATAAATAATAAAAACAACTTCCAGCAATAATGCAATTGCTTCAAGCCCAGATACATTACACAGTATTCAAGTATTTAAAAGTATTGAACAGTAGTTCAACATACAGAAGGATAATAGAAAACTGAATATACAGTTATATTATATCCAATAATGCACTCTTTTATAGTTTTTTTCTGTTGATTATTTCACAACATCAGAAATGGAAAAGATTAGTTTCTGGTCATTTTAGATAAAGAAATAGTGGGTTTGTTCAGTGTTAAGCCAATTTTGTCACATAAAATGATCGTGACATGAAGAGCTAACCGCTAAAGGCTAAACACATGCAAGTTTCTTTGTAATGCTAAAATAAAAACGTATTTTTGTGATGCAACAAATTGCTCATCTAGCTGCCTCTGGCAACAACTTTAGCTCGACAGCATTTGCAATTAATAGTTTTTTGGTCAATGTCCGAACTTTTCAATCCAAAATATCTCCAGACAACAGACGTGACTCATTCTTTTGGCAAAAGTTCTTGTGTCTCATTATTTTTAACTCCAGCGTCAGCTATATCTTCCGTTACTGAACTTTCACGCTCCATGTTTAGCGGTACAGCATTGAAAAAGGTCCCCCCTTAAACAGTTTCCAGCTGCGCCACTTTCCAATCGTTGTTTAGGCTATTTAACCGGTATTGCGGTATAAGAAAAATTAGTATGATACAATAACAAAAAATGGTTTTCGGTATGAACTGGTATACCGCCCAGCACTATTAAAAACATGTCCTTCATCACAAGCTTTTAAACAAGCGAAATCATAACAGTGCCATGAGGTGATTAATTGTGAATGGCCTCTATAATAAACTGTGCTTAGCAGAAAAGCTGGAGGGCTGGATTTGATTCAGCAGATTGGACCTTGATGTAACTGAAACTGAATTCACAGGCAGCTCTGCACTGAAGACCTCATGCTGAGTTACAAGTGTCAGGAGCCCTGCATCTGGATCATTTCCTCATCAGTGAGACAGTCAACAGTGGAACCACCTCATAAAATGTACAGGTTTTATTCGTTATGCCCATTAAAACTGTACTGAAATCGCTCAGTTAAAACCCACACATACAAACACACACACACACACACACACACAGTAACATTCTCTCAAACTGTACCTTACATCTTCAGTGATGTCTATTAGGTACATTAGATGGTTATTAGACCTACACAAACATTAAGTTGTGGGATGCACTCTTAAATTTTAATGTTATAACAAAATCGCAAAGCTGAACGCTTACAGGAAGGAGGACTTGAGACATCCTGAAGAAGATGTCTTTCCTTTTCATTAGGGCTCAGGAAAACAAAGGAGGAGTTAGGTGGGGAAAACCTAGGCATTTTTTCCACAATGAGTTCCCATAAAAATCTCTCTTAGCTTTCCTGCAAAGAAATTAGTCACAAGAGTAGCCAAAAACATTCAGCACTCAGAAACAGTACTGAAGACAAGAGTTTACACTAAACATGATACACCTACACAAGACACTTAAACCATTTTTGGCACAGCCATTGTGAACTTAAAGGTTTAAAGTGCTGTAATTATTTACACACACACACACCCCACAGTCACCAAAAATGAAGTGTGATTGCTATATTTTATAGACAAAAAAATCCATTCACACCAAGAACTTGAACCAACTCTCTTCTGAGTCAGGGGCTGGCATTTTACTGCTGCACCACCAGGTACGGTTAAGAACAGCTGCATTCACTGGCTTTTAATTAAACCACAACAAACACAACAACTGACCTGAGATTTAGTGTCGTGAAGTCTGTTTTTGTGTGTTTCTCTGCATTTTTCTCTCCTTATTTGTGTTTCTTATTTGTGTTTCTCCATGTTGGGTCCATGTCCAGCCACCACAAGAGGGACATCAGCATACTCATGACACTATCGCTCCCATACAGTCTCATAAGGGGACTCACCCCACTGCACTCACTCCCATTTATTACAGAGGTGACTTGACCACAAAAATAACATTTTTAAACAGTCAATACTTGGCCTCATCTGATCGAACAAGTACTGAACAATCACACTCATGAGCTTAAAGAAAAAGCACACACTACAACAGCCTTCCTTGATGGACATCTGTACTCCACAAAAGAAGCAAATGCTGCTGCTGTCAGTTCTTGATTACTGAGTGAACATTCAGTGTCATTAAATAAACAATGTGTTTCATCCATTCACACAAATGATGTAATGCAGCACAGACAGCTGAAACAGTTAACACAAAGGTGTCAGAACACACAGTGCATTGCAGCTTGCTGTGTATGGGACTGTATGGAGCCACATACCAGTCAGAATGCCCATTCTGACCCCTGTCCACCATGGAAAGCACCTAAAAATGGGCACGTGAGCATTCGAACTGGACCACAGAGCAACGGAAGAAGGTTGCTCTGTCTGATGAATTAAGACTTCTTTTACATCACGTGGATGGCCTGTGCATGTGCGTCACCTGGGGAAGAGATGACACTAAGATGCAGTATGGAAGCAAGGCAAGGTGGTGGAGGCAGTGTGATGCTCTGAGCAATATTCTACAGCAAACCTTCTCAAGGTATCCATGAAGCAAAGGAGCCCAGTTGTTTTTGTGGTACTTAAGGGACCTACACAATATAAGGCAGATGTTTTTCTTGTAATGGCTGATCTGTGAATATTCTGGTCTACTATAAAAGAGATAAAATGCAGTGCACTGGTGCTGTCAATCGGTGCTGTTAACAACAAATAAAGCTACAGGTTTTTGGAAATGCCTGACGCTACTTACTTAAAAGTACATCTTAAGAGATCTTTAATATTTATTTATTAATTTATCTAGCGCCAGTTCATTTATACAGGGCAGGCTAACCCACTGAAACCACTGTATTACAACGCATTACAAATAAGAACAATAACAACAAGTCAAAAGTAAAACAGTGTAGAATCTCTAGAGCAAGGGTGTTGAACTCCAGTCTTGGAGGGCCGTGGTCCAGCACGTATTGGTGATTTCTCTGCTCAGAAATATCTGGTTCACCTCGCCAGTTAATTGTCAGCTTTAGTGAATGTGTTTGAGGAGGACAACCATCAAACTGTGCTGGACACTGGCCCTCCGGGACCGGAGTTTGACACCCCTGCTCTAGAGCTTAGAGCAAATAAAACAAAACAATAAAAGAAACAGTAAAAAACCAAACAGGACCTTAAAAAGTCTTTGATAAAGGGTCATATCTTAGCACTCAACTAAAACATATTTAATGCAAACAGGGCGATACATAAAAAAAGCTTTCTTAACAACTTATATAAATGAGAACGGCACATTCAAAACCAGGCAATCATTATGCCAAATGCCTGTTTCACTAGTTCTGACAGTAAAGAGAGATGTAGGGTTTCTACAAATTCTAAGTTTTATAAATCAAAAGCAAAAAATAATGCTTCCTTTTTAAGTACAAAGACTACAGACCAACTTGTTCAGCAATCCAAATGTTTTGAAGCATGGTCATTTAGAACATTTACTGTTACATTTGTAAAATTCAGTTGCATGAGATATGGATCATAATATAACGGTAACAGACTAATCAGACTAATACAGACTAATACAGACTAATAACAGGAGCATACCAAAGATCCGTCGCCAAAACCAAAAAGGGGTGGGGGGGCAGGGAACAGAAAAACTATTTTGGGTCTAAACTGCTACTGGAGCAAAAGAAAAAAAAGAAAGACCAGAAGCTGGAGTCCAATTTCATAAAGAAAAATGCCTGAGCCAGGAGGAGTGAACATAGGTTTGATTTAGCTAAAGGGAGAGGTTCAGAAAAACAGTTTCAGGGCACTTCAGAATGCTGAAAATTTGTAGGACGCAAAAGGCACACACATAACTCTGACAAAACCTCCACACTGCCGTTTAAGTCAGACAGGTTGGCCTGTTGAAACTCTAAAGTAAACTAGATATAATAAAGCAGGCCCCAACAACAATCTAGGGAAACACCAGAAAAGTGACACTAAAAAGGTTATCGAAGCACAGATGAGTATGAACAAAGGCTCATACATAAGCTCCCCCTCACTTAATCACAAGACCTCGCTGCTGGAGCATTAAATGGTAGCCTGATACCTAAGATATCTTGCATGTGCTTACAGTCTTTTCAAAATAGCAGTGTGTTGTTTATGATGAGACACTGAAAAATATACACAATAAAAGATATTGTAAAGACCTGAATGGGATTGTCTGATCTAGCATTCTGGGGCTCTAGCAATCTTGTACTTAGGCATTTACTGAGACACAATGTCAGTCTCACAAAGTCTCTGATTGTTAATAACGACAAGCAAGCGAGATCAGCCAGTCTAAGTACGTTACTGATCATGTACCATGAATGTTACTTATGTGGCAATAAATCATCAGTTAAAATATGATTGTGACAAACTTATCTTTCTCCACAAATCTTTATATCAGAATGTTTTTCATTTAAACCAATCGAAGTTTCGGACACTGATGCTCCTATCGTCCTTCGGCCTTTCCCTCGGCGAGACTCCTCCGACCCACAAAGCAAGCAACACTCTTAACTTAGTATCTACCAGGGTCCTGTTCCATGAAACAGGATTAAGGTAAAGTCTGGCTTATTTTAAGGGAAAGTAAGGGAAAGTAAGCCAGACTTTGCCTTAATCCTGTTTAATGGAACAGGACCCCAATCACTTCTGATGTTCAATATATTATCCAGTCCTTTACATGTCTCTGACCATCATCTTCAGTCTTTCAAATTTCCTCTTCAGAACTCCACATCTCATCTCCCAAGTGTAACACATACGTCTACCCACACAAATATATCCTTTCTATCTCTGCCCTCTCTCCTCTGCTATTCTATCTTCCTTATCTCTCCCTGACTCCACTAACCGCTGTCCATCTTCAGTTGAATGAGCTACCAATGACCTTCTCTCATCTCTCCACAGCTCAATTAATCTACTCTGCCCCTTGTCTTCCAGACCGAAGCGTGTCTCTCCCCCGGCTCCATGGCTGTCTGAGGTCCTGAGAAGTAACAAAAGGGAACTGACAGCAGCCGAAATAAGATGGAGGAAAACGCTTCATGACAGTGACCTTATCACTTATCGCTCTCTCTTATCCAAATATGCCACCGATTTAACTTCTGCAAAGTCTTCCTTCTACAGGACCAAGTTTGAAGAATCAGCATCCAACCCTCGTGAGCTGTTTACCACCTTTTCGTCTCTTCTTAAATCTCCATCTCTCCCTGTTTTTCCAGCTCTCTCACCAGAAGACTTCGCTGTTTTCTTTGATGAGAATATAGATGACATTACTAGATCCTTCCCGCTAATCATCAAGCTGCCTATCAGCCAGAGGCCGGCCAGTGCTACCCTGTTTCTTGGCTTCTCACCTCTCTCTCTTGAGGATGTGGCATTGCTTCTTATGTCCAGCAAACCCACCACATCTCCACTCGACCCTATCCTGTCGAGTACGCTCCAGATGATATCTTCAGATCTGATGCCGCATTTCGCCTACATCATCAATGGTTCCTTAACAACTGGCCATGTCCCATCTACTTTCAAGTCTGCAGTGGTCACACCAATACTGAAGAAACCCTCGCTGGACTCCTCAGATATCAACAACTACAGACCAGTATCTCTTCTCCCCTTTCTTTCCAAAGTCCTGGAACGGGCTGCTTAACATCTTTCTTTCTCAAAACAGGCTTCAGGATCCTCACCAGTCTGGGTTCAAGGTTGCACACTCTACTGAAACGGCACTACTAGCCGCCTCCTACCTTGATGACCGGAAGTACCAGGTTGCATGGCAAGGCTCCCAGTCTGCCTCGTGAAGATTGTCCACCAGTGTACCACAGGGCTCGGTCCTTGGACCCAAGAGAACTAAAGCACTAATATACGTCGCTCTGGTTAAGAGCGTCTGCTAAATGCCGTAAACGTAAACTTAGCTGCATACAGCATAAAAATAGTCTGTCTTCTGCAACATCCCTTATTATAGAGTTCTAATGTCTGGAAGCAACACAAGAACTGTGCCGGGAGCTTCTGAAAATAGATTTCAACAGCTCAATGCAAGCCGAAGCCAATTATGTGCAACGGCAAGCATCAGCTGGAGTGGGGTGAAGCACAACCAGAGCAGTGAAATGTGTTCTGTGGAGTGCTGACTCGTGCTTCACTATCTGTCAGTCTGACAGATAAATCTTGGTTTCGCAGATGCCAGTAATGCTGCTTACCGAAATTCACAGGAAACAATTTAAAGTTTGGTGGAGGAGGGATAATGGTCTGGGGCAGGCCCCTTAGTTCTAGTAAAAGGTAATATTAATGCTACAGATAATCAGACCTCTCAAATGTTCTTTTGACCAAAGGAAATTAATTCCTACAGCTTACCCAAATTAAATTCAAGTCACTAACTCTTTTCTGCTGAGAGGCATCTGGGTCGTCACCCATCTACCTTATTCCTATCATCCAGCATTATGTTCTTATTCGCTCGCTTGGCTCTTCCAAGGATCACTGTCTAGCTCTGCCATCCCTACACACAAGGCAAACCAAGTCCAGACTGGTCTCATTTGTGGTTCCCTCCTGGTGGATTAAGCTGCCAAAGGCGACCAGAGTAGCAGAATCCCTCTCTAGCAAAAACCTCCTGAAGACTCATCTGTTCAGAGAGCACCTTCTCGTCTGATGAACTTCTTGCTCTACTCCTACATAAAGATTTCAGCACTTAGAACTCTCCTCTGTTTCTCACACTGTCCTGAAACTTGAGTGTTTCCTCAAATTGTTGCTTTGGTTAAAAGGGTCTGCCAAATTAATGTAATGTAATGTAATGCAGTTTTGAAATGTTCAAGCTTTTGGCCATGTTGTAAAGAGGTGTGCCCCTTTAACCAACACATCTGTGTTTTTGTTTGAAGGCTTATTTAAATACTCACTTTCAAAATGATATTTCCCACCAGGTCAAGTCTCAATATGCACTTCTACAAACATCGTGACCACTACACATTTCTCATTTTAGTGGAATTTCTTCAAGGCAAAAAGGCCCCAAACCCATTACTGGCAAAGCACTCAATGTCACACACATTAGACACAGAGTCCTCCAGTACTGTGAAAAACGCCACATTCTCTTGGATCAGATACATACTCTACTTATATCCCAGCTATATGTGGACTGCAAGGAATTACCTGGTCCATTTTTCTATGGTGCCTCCCAGTCATCTAAAAGATAAGAGCTTGAGAGTGGATGAGAGAGATGCAGACTGGCTCTGGGGCTCAAACAAACAAACAAAAATAGTTTTGTATCTTTATATATTCGAAATGAGAATGAAATGTGACATTTCAAAATAAGTATCTTTATATCTTCAAAATGAGGAAAATGTGCAAATTATTATGCCATTACTTTAGAATTGTTGACATATGATAGATAAAATCAGTGATAGTTATTTGATTTAAGGTGTGTTTAACCACCAAAAACAGAAGATTTACAGATGTTTGTCAACTGTGGCAGATGTTTGCTAAAACTGTGGAAGGAGGACTGCATATGGAGCAACTTTAGCACTCAATATATTGAGTCTGAAGCACAATAAATCTTTCAAACTTTGGATATTTACTACTCACATTACACTTAAGGCTAACAGAAATACGCTTGCAAATCAAATAGTTTAACAAGGGTCATCACAAAATAATTTATGGCACTGAAATTATTTTATAATGAATCAAGAAGCCTTCATTCAAATATTTCAAATATGAAGACAATACAACTCGTTTCTGTAACACAACAAAGATTTGTATAATGTACAAATGTAAAATACAGATACTACATACTCTAAACTGTATTAGATTAGAAGATTTTATTTCCAAGTGATACACTATTCTGAATTTTGCAAACCATGTAATGACTAATGTAATTATTTAATTATTTCAAAGTGGTAAAAAAAAGCTTCAAGCTGGACAATAATGAAATCCAAAGTAAAGATTTCAACTGAAAAAAGCTAGTGTCTGAGCTGCGTTAAAATGTTGAGTTCATTAAACTTCAAGTAAGAAGTTAACTGAATGTAAAACATATTTTATGCTCCTTTACTACTAAGTTATGTTAATTAAATTTATTAATGCAGCTTGGAAATCGGTTTGGAACCAATTTTACAGTGAGGTTTCAATAATTTGATGTTTTGCTTGTCCATATCAGATGAAAGTTTACTCTGTCTGGTAGCTGATGTAAGTGGAGCATCAGTAATGTTGATGGTTTATTAATGATGCATCAGAGGGACATTCCAAATATCCTCTCTCCTGTGCCAAGTTGTTTTTGGGTTCTCCAGTTTTATTAATGTGAGTTGAGGGAAAGATAACAGGAAACCCAATAAGATAAGCCATAACTTTAGAACCACTGACAAGCGAGGAGAAAAACATCTATTTACAACAGCACTGTCACGGGTTGGGATATATAAAGCAGCAGGAATACAGTCAGTTTTTAAAGTTGATGAAAAATGGGCAAGGTATGAAAAATGGGCAAGGTACAGAATTAGTACAAGAGCCAAACTGTGATGACTGGGTCAGAACTTCTCCAAAACAGCAGAGCTTGTGTGGGTTAGTGGTGACTAGTATCTACCAAAAGTGGAGCAAGGAAAGGCCCTATGAATTGGCAACAGGGTCACGGGTGCCCAAGGCTTGCTGATGTGCAAGGGGAGTAAACCCACTGCATTGCAGCTTTCTGTGTGAGTGGCTGCATAACTACAGGCCAGCAGAGAGTTTTCTCTTAGCCTCAATAATTTTCCAGATCTTATTCCAATCAATCATCTGTGGGAACTGCTGGACAAACTAGTTCAATCCATGGAGGAACCATGTCACAACTTTCATATCTTGCCAGATACCACAGCACACCTTCAGAGGTCTTGGGAGTCCATGCCCTGATGGGTCAGAGCTGTTCTGGCAGCATAAGTGGGGCCTGCACAAACTTAGGCGGGAAGCTGGTGTATATCAGAATTTCGCTGGTCATTTGAAGAAATCAGAAAACTTTCCTTATGTCAAAAATTCCCACTGTGGATCAACCCAATACTGAAATGGTAAGCAAAGTGTCACAGTTTATGCATATTAGGCTGACGCCACATTATGTGCTCATCATGTAACCATCTTGACATGTCATGCTGTGAACATAAATCCACATCAAAAATAAAGTAACTGACAAAAATAATTAATTTTTTAAGTTCTTGCCATTTTATCTGTAGAAAAGTATTTAAATACCTGCCGGTTCCATATATGTTCTGTAATACTAGGGCATGTTTGTAATACTAGGGCACTGCATGCTGGCAGTGAACCTTGTGATGGGTGGCTCTTTTAGATAAAGTAAACATGTTTAATGAGAGCATTAAAATGATATGAGTAAATACAACATATCCATGCTACATGCTTCAAATGGCCCAAGGGAAGGTCTTCGAAGTTTAGCATACAATGCTGTTTTGATGAAGACAATTTTTGTGACAAAAGTTCAGGTAGTAGTAGCTTAGTGGGTAAAACACTTGTCTCTGAACCTGATGACCACAGAGGTGCTGGTTCAAACCCTCTTTCTACCACTGTGTCCTTGAGCAAGTCACCTAGCCCTCTATTGCTCCAGGGGTACTGTCCCTATAACTAATGCTTGTAAGTTGCTCAGGATTAGGGTCCCTGCCAAATGCCATAAATGTAAACACTTCTGGACAAAAATATATGCTATTGTTTGCTTCTGAACAACATTCCTAACTTTGTTTGGTCTCAAAAAATCTTTTTTTTTTCTAGTGATTCCCACATTTCTAAGAGTATGTTGCAAGATGGAGAGAGTTAATAAGATTTGTGAGAACCAGTCTATATTTGTAAACAAGGTTTCACACCAAATCCAGTTTGTTCATAGAATGAAAAGTGTAAGTGAATTAAACTTTTGGTTAACTGAAGCATGCTACTGCCTGCTACCTGATTAGTTTTGACGCCAATGATGTTTAAACACTTGTTAAAATGAGATGTCTACGGTGTGGAGGACCATGTAGAAGTAGTTTTTACACAATTAATTGTTTTTTATATATTGATGCAGATACTGAGAGCTATCACAGCATCTGCCGTTTGAAAACCTCTGAACAATTTAGAAACAGTGGAGTTATTCAGATCTTCAAACAACCCAAATATTTTGTCTTCAGTACTTCATGTCTTGGTTTGAAAACAGACTACGTGAAACTGTACTATATTAATTTGTGTAATACACACAAACGTTGGACTATCAGAACTTTAAAGATCAAATATTCAGTTGCATCATTTATGGTATTTATGGCCCTGTGCCTGTTTCATTTGCTTTGAGGATCAGTGGCATATTCAAACCATTTTTTATTCAGAAATCCCTTTTCTTTAGCCTATCATTCGTCTCCGTTTCTGACTTCCTTATTCTCCCTGGAATTGTCATATGGTTCATCTGAGCTATGGGGGAAATGTCCTGTGAGAAGAGACAATGAATGGAAGTCGGCACTGAGCTCTTGCTCTGGAGTGCAGGTGACCATCTGTAAAGACCCCTGTGTTTGGGATGCTGGAAGCATCATGCAAACACTGGTTGCCTCTGCACCCTTTATTAATGACCGTCTCAACAGACGCTCTGTCAGTCTGCCATGTCAAGCGCAGCCTTTTGGGCATCTTCTTTATTATAGCACACTCGGGACGCAAGAGGCCAACCCTCCTTAGAACTCAGATACATTAACAAAAAACTTGAGACAGTTTTAGGGTTCAGGTAGGTGAGAAAGAGTTCTCACAAATACATGTGTATATACTTGAAACTACTGTAGGCTACCACTCTAATAACTCAAGAAACATTTTTCCTCAGTAAACTCAGAGGCTGCGATCCGAGAAGAGCCTGAACTCGAAGGACCACGCGCATGTTCTGCTGAGGAACAGCGTAAGAACTGAAATACCGGTCTGTCACTCACCTCCTCACGATGCACATGAAAACATCCAAACCACTGACGTCCACTTCAGGCTCGGGCTTCTTTCAAGTGAGGCGACGTAACATCCGCACAGCCTGCACACTCCGCACAATTTGCACACTCCGCACAGCGCAGTCGAGCAGCTCCTCCTCGGGACGAAAAGCTCCAGACAGGCTGAATCCGTATACCTTGATGAAAATCCCTGCACACTTTCCTCTTTCAAAAGGGGCTTTCACGATTAAACCCACGAGCTCCAGGAGCCCCGCCCAGCGTCTCCCCGGACTCCTGCTGCTCAGCTCGGGGGCGGGACTACCTTTGAGGCCACGCCCACTTTCCCTGTCCTCACTGCATGAAGCCCTTATTTCAGCTCGTTCCACTCTCGGTAAACACGTGTTGACGTTTAAAACGACTAGAACACTCCACTGCATGTTAAACCACTTGTGGACTCGTGTTTTAGGGCCCTCACATTTGGTGGCCTAGTAGTTAGGGAGTGGCCCAGGACTGCTAGGGGCACCACTGAGATACTCTTGCGCAAGGTACCGTCCCCATACAACTGCTGCCCGGGCGCTGGGTTGGTGGCAGCCCACTTCTTCACCCAGTAAATGGGTTAAATGCAGAGAAATAATTTCACACTGCTCACACGTGTGCTGTGCTGTGATGTATTCACCTTACATCTCAAGAGCAAGACCACACCAGGCAGGGAAGCTGTCGATGGTGAGTGGCCTGGCCCAAAGTTCCCCCCCAACACCCCCCTCCCTTCCAACAAAAGGTCGCCATTCCCCCATGAGCACATGATGCGCAGCACCTTCTCAGAAACAGATCACCAGTCTCTTCTGCGCTGCCTGAAGCAGCGACTGTCTGGCTGGAAATTACAGTTTTATCTCTATCATATTCAGTATAAAGGCAATTCTGTATAAAAAGAAATTGAACAAAGAAAAAAATGAACAATCTATGAAACCATGCTGTTATTTTTTAAAAGTGTCATACTATTTTATGCCTTTAGGGGAATTCCACACATTTTTTTCCACCCAAATTCTGGATAATCACACCAGGCTTTATTACATTAAGGTCTTACATTTATTTTGAAGTGTTCTGTTTTTTACATATAAGATTTTTAAGGTTTACATAAGATTTTTATCATTTTTACTGTCAACTACTCTCACCCTGTCTCTCCACTGGAAAAGAATTAAAAGTTACATGTTACCACCAGTTTACATTTTTAGAGTGCAGTATATCAAACCATGGGTCTTGCTGGGAAAATACATTATCATTGTCACCTGCTATTTCTCGCTGAAGAACAATAGTAGAACAGAGCTACCAGACAACAAAAAAATCTCCCTCTTTCCCTCTCTTTCCTGCTCTCGCTCTCTCTCTCTCTCTCTCTCTCTCTCTCTTTCTCTCTCTCTCTCGCACCCCTCCCTCTCTCTCTCTCTTCTCACCCCCCTCCCTCCCCTCCCAATATAGTGGCCATCAGGAGGGGGGGGGTTACTTTTACGGATTTTTCTGGCCCATCAACCCCCACCTAAAAACACACACACACATACACACATGCACACAAAGACAAATCATTGTTATGATGTTCCATTGTGTGATCGGAACCAAACCGATGTGAATTTACATCTGAATAATGTGTTTGTTTTATTAGTCATCTGCTGATAATAAAGAGGTTTTCTTCATTTACATATTTCCATCTGTCGATTATTTTGCATCTTAATGATTGTGTTATGTACTAATTTAAAAAAAATGGTGGATTGAAAAAAAGTGGAAAACATTCAAATTAAATGTAGTGTTACAAGCAGTAATAACATTGCACTTTTAAGTTTATTAAGACATCTAGATAAAACACAAGACATTTTTTATACAATTTAGTATATCTTCTTCTGTCTGCACATTCTAATGTGTGATACTTACTTTAGAAAATGCTGTTTCTTATGAAAGGTGGTGATATTTTTCTGGTATGTGTTTAAGAAGTGTCTCTGTTTAAGAGGAAAGGTGTAAGTGCTTTGGTGTTATTTGTCTTGGGCTTTTTTTTTGGTCTAGAGTGTCATGATTTGTGCGAGAGAAAGGGGAAGGGTGAGGAATGGGTTGGTGTCACAAAAGTCACTCATTTTTATTTTCACAAGAGACACACGTTGTCACACCACAGCCACAATTAAGAGTTTCAGGTCTGAGATTTCCTGAATCCAAGGATTTGTTTGATTGTTGTCTGTAGCCTGAAAACTGTGGTGACCTTAACTGCATTTAATAAATGCATTTGTTACAAATATGAGGTTTAGATTCATATCAAATGATTAGTTAAATGATTAGTTAGTAGTTAAATTACTAGTTCATCAGGTACTTAGTAGGCCATTACACCACTTACACATTCTCTTGGATATCTGTCATATAACAAAAACATACACTACCACCACCCCCTATGTGCTTAGCCCAGACAGCCTCATTATGTCAAGGGACATCAGAAAGCACCCACAGGACAAGCACCATGTGTCATGCTGACCCCCTTTCTCCATTCCCCAAATCTAGTCTCAAGCCTGCAGGGAGCAAAGCGACTGACGTTTTGAGCTAAGACTACAGCTAAGACAGACCTGACAGGTGGTGAGCGCTGTCTTATTTAAAAAAAAGCAGATAAAGGCCAGCACTTTTTGGAATTATGATGATTGCTAACAAATTATCACATACATATTTTGGATGTGTTTTTTGAATAAATATGACCTTTTTAATAATTGAGACATCTATAATATCATTCTAGTTTTAAATTTATGAGTATATTTTTATATTCTTACCTCAAAAATGTATATTATGTCTGTCTGTATTCATGTCTGTCTGTATTCATTAATATAACAGTCCTGCCCCTGGTTACTGTGAAAAAAAGTGACACAATGTCACACAATG
>JBBIGA010139610.1:0-20483 GCA_037576975.1 Alestes dentex | reverse complement strand
CTGCTTCACTTGGTGAATGGGTTAAATTCAGAGGAAGAATTTCATGCTGTTCACACTGTGTGCTGTGGTGTGTTCACATATGACAGAATGGTCAGTCTCACTTCACTGACACAGGAGAAAATACAATGTGTTGTCTACCTATCACAAGGTAACTTTCAGAAAAAACTTCCCCTGAAAATTAATGTTTTGTTTGTTATGTAAGGCTGCTCAACTCCAGTTTGGTAATTCCCCTCAACGAACACACTCACTAAACCTAGCAATAAACAGGTAAGTAGAGCCAAGTATGTTTGAGTGTGTAAATCATCAAACTAATGTTGGACATCAGCCCTTCAGGAAAATAGTTGTTCACGCCTGTTCTTTTGCCTCCATGCTCAACCCGATCTCACAACTTTTCGTGCAGCCATCACGACATAAAATATATTCAAAAATGTGCTGCGATCACACTTTAGGCCTTTTTTTCGTGCTAGGACAACGCTTCACTACCCTATGTATTTTAACGCGCAGTGCATAACACCGGCAGTATCAGCGCTAACTGGTGACTGTTAGGGTTGGGGTTAGGGTTAAGGTTGGGGTTAGGTTAGGGACTTCCCCGTCTCACGGCCTTTCAACCAGTTTCAACCGCTTTACAAAAAAAAGGATAAGGAACCAACTCATTATTACACTTTTTGGACAGTGTGTTGTATATTTTGCATACAAGCATTCATTCATTGTCTGCAACAGAAGACAACTTTGCATGAACTGCAGGCAAAGATGGTGAAAAACTCTTTGAAGTCTACTGTCACCAGGTAGTGCTGATAGTGGCAGTGTTACACAGTGTGCATTAAAATACATAGGGTAGTGAAGCATTGTCCTAGCACGAAAAAAGGCCTAAAATGTGATTGCAGCACGTTTTTGAATTGATTGTATATCGTGATGGCATCACAAAAACTCGTGAGACCAGGCTCCCGTGCTGCACTGCAATCTGTTTTACCCCCTCTGCTGGTCAAGCAGAGCTGCTGCATATCAATGCATTTTAGTCCCATTTTTAGTCCTCCTTTCCTCCAGCCACTGCCAGAGAGGTCCATATTCGGACAGAGTACATGTTTGGCATCACTAAACACAAAAATACAAATGGGTGCAAATTCATGACCAAATACTGCAATTATGTCCAAAATGCATCTGTTTTCTTAAATTCAGTTTTGCTGTATCTTTATTATTTCACAATTACCTTTTTTTTTTAAAGAGTTGTCAGCATAAAGGTACCTAAAATATGTTGTTGCTTTAAGCTGCATTCCAATATTTCACTGCCTTGTGAATTCATATGCCTAAATTATCTTCTGTCCCTGGCCTTACTCTGCCTGATTTTGCCTTACCTCTGTCTCTAGCTCTCTCTCTCACACACACCTGACTCTGAATCACTTTACTCTCTATTTTGCACTCATTCCGACTTGCCCAACCAAGCATTACTGATCACACAGAAAACCTACTCCAAATTGAAATATTTCTCCAAGAAGTCACAGTGACCTCACTTTCACACAAAACTTCTTAGCATGGACCGCAGTGAGTGGCGGTCCATGCTAAGAAAGAAGCTAATGTTAGCTGGCCAGTATTCTGTACATCCTCCTCACCAATGTTTGCTCCCTGGGCAATAAACTGGATCGCTTCAAACTCAGAGACATGGCTCAGTGACCGCATTACTGGAGACAACCACTCAACTGGATTGCCTGTTAACATTTCCCGCAGACAAAAATCCTGCTCTTTTGGGCAAAACTTGCAAAGGGGGCCCGTGTGTTTATATTAGCAACAACTGGTCATTCACACTGGTCATAATAAAGTGCTTTGAGAGGATTGTCATGAAGCGCATAAAATCCTAGTCCCACACTGGACCCCCTGCAGTTTGCATATTGATCTAACCATTCAGCAGATGATGCCATCACCACCACCTTTTAGCATTCAAGACCATCATTCCTCAGCATCTGACAGGGGAGCAGAGACTCCTGGGCTTGAAGACCACCCTCTGCAACTGGATCATGAACTTTCTGACTGGAAGACCTCAGTCAGTCAGGATCAGGGGCAACACCACCACCACTCTGCCTCCAGGGCTGTGTGCTCAACCCTCTGCTGTTCACGCAGCTGACGCACCACTGCGCAGCAACACATTATCGAGTTTGCTGATGGCATGACTGTGGTGGGTTTAATAAGTAAGAACACTTATAAAAACACTTATGTAAAAGTAAACACTTTTGTTGCTTTTTTGCACTCAACTCTGCTGCTAGAAAACAGTTTGTCACTATGCTGTATTCACACAAACTAGTACTGATACTGCTCCTGTCAATTGCACTGTATGTTATTTTGTCCTGTAAGTCAATATACAGTTGTTTTTCCTCCTTTCTCTTTAGTACTGCATGCACTTGTGTAGTCTTGTGGTATTCTGGTTTTTATTCCTTGTGTTGCACCATCGTCGTAGAGGAGCATTTAATTTCACTATGTACTTTGTACATAATTGAAATGACAGTAAACATATACTTGACCCGAACCAGTCAAATTTTATTGAAGTAAAGAGACATAAACAGGAGCCATCCACTAAAGCAGTCACAGGACTTCACAGCCTCCTGTTTAAGGTAGTTTTTGCTTTGAATCTGCCCTACAAGTGGGTCCCAGCAGTCAGTGCCGGAACGTTAAAATCTGAGCTTGTCCGAATACCACTGACCTAAAACAAGAATGCGTGGTATCATGTGTTCCGTTTAACCTGTTTTCTCATTGGTCGACGTGTTCTAGTGCCTCATTACCTCGTTTCTTTAGATCAGATTAGTTACACTCCTCACCTGTTACCTCTCACTGTCTTCCTTATTTATAGCCAGCCTTCCCACAGGTCTTTGGCTCGTCACTGTTGTTCTAACCAGTACACGCTGACTTACAACCACAACCAAGCCAGGTTTGCGTTAAGGTTCTTATCCCCCTGCTCTGGTTTGAGCCTGGCTCCCATTCTATTTTGTTTTCCTCTGCTCTGGTTTGGTGATCTCCCTCACGAAGGACTGATCTTGTTTGTACTCTGGCTTGAATTATGATTTTACCATTCTGCCCAGCGACTGTGCTTTCAGTAAAGCCAAGTTGATATAAACAAATCAGTATAAATGACTTCACTGGAACACCACCAAAAAAAGAAAAGAATTCTGACAAAAAAAGGGTTAAGACAATGCTCATGTGAACTAATCTTACATGCAATGACAAACGGGAGCTAAATCCCACTTTCACACATCCACATATGCCAACAGAATAATACAATATGTTTGTAATTGGATATAGCTGACACCCACCAAACCAGAGGTGGGCAACTCCGGTCCTGGTGGGTTGGTGTCCCGCACAGTTTGATGGTAGTTCTCCTCAAACACATTCACCTAAACCTGAAAATTAACTGGTGAGGTGAACCAGGTGTTTCTGAGCAGGGAAATCACCAAAACATGCTGGACAAAACGTGTTTAGTGCCCTCCATTACTGGAGTTGCACTAAACACTTAACAAGGGGAGCTATCAGCAAGTCACTGGGTTGAAATAAAACACTGGTTTACTACAGAGAAACATGGTTGATGAAATTAAAACTGTAAGGCAGTTGTGTCTTGTTTGTTTATAGTAAAAAAAATTGTGTAGACCAACTATGCTCCCCTCCCCCACTATTACATGTCTTGTTACACTGCTGTTCTGATGTCACTGAACATTAGAGAAAGTATTTGACTGAGAATAACGCTTTGTCCCAAACAGCATGTTTCTGTACTTCACAAATTATATTAATGAGTGTATTCATAATGGCTGTGTATTTTTTTCATGCTATTTGGTGTGGGAGTGTGAAGTTTGGGACTGTACTCAGGAATCAAATCAGAAAATTTGTCACAAAATCAAATCACAAAAATCCAATTGTATGTGGCATCAAAATTAAACAATGTAATGTCATCATTCAGCACCTAACGGTGAACACCAGGGGGAGCAACAAAACATTGTGACATTAAATACGATTAAAAGTTTTGTAAAGTGACACTCCTTCATTCCTACCACTCAGCAACATCTCTCAGGTCCTCCAGTTAAGTGGTTCTTGAAAACTCAAAATCACACATAGTGTTAAGGTGATGGGGCTTTTTCCCATTGTAGCTCCCAGATATTGGAACAGCTTCCCTCTTGATATAAGGCAAAACCCAGTAAAAATCCACATATCTTTGGAGCACTTAACAAGACCATGCTTAACAAGACTTAGCATTTGTCTTTTCCTGCATACATTATTGCCATTACTTAGAAAATTTTCTACATTTTTAGGAGATGCAGATATTCAGGTTACAGACTGCCAAAGTACAAGCAAATACACCTATTGCATTTCATTTAACCATATTTTAATTTAGTTCAACTCAATGTTATATTAACATGAGAACAGTAGGAAAGCAGTTGTGTCTGTATCCATTTATCAATTTATCTGCTACCAAAAGGTGTAATTCCTACAGTTTGTCCTACAGTCCTACATTTTTACATTAAAAAAAGGTGCTCTTCAAACAATTATTAAAACATTATTATTAATCATAAAAGCCTGGAATGTGAACAATTGTGAAACCAGAACTGGTATTCTTTATCTGATGACACGACAGGCATACTTTCATGTCTCTCTCTCTCTCTCTCTTTCTCTCTCTCTCTCTCATTCCTCAAAAAGGACTGCACAAATACAAGGAAATTCACAACCTCTGTAGTTGATTTACTTTAGATAGTCCTGTCATGTGCTCCAACTGGTTTAGCCTAAAAATAAAAAAAGAATGGTCAGCCACACTGTCATTCACACAATATCTGAATGAACAGTGAATCCATAGAAGTAGAATGTAAAGTGCTGGACTGTGAGGAGCCATGGAACGGTAATGGAATTAAATGATGTGTCTTAGTAATATTTTCTCCTGTAGCTTTGATAACGAATACTGGTGAAGATGGACCTCGACTTTCTCTCAGAAGACCTGTACACTGATCTCAGTAAAGGTAACATGGCAGTTTGATATTACTGTTATGTTCTTGATTCCACTCTGTTCAGTGTAGAGAGACTTACCGACCTGGATTTTATAACAACAGAAAGGGGTGTTTTTTTTTCCAATGTAATTTTTGTAATGTCAAACTAATAATGCTCTGCATTTACTTTTCTGCAATTAATGTATTTTGAAAATACATTTCAGGCCAAAAGCTTTTTGATGATTAAACAAATTTTCAGGCTTTTGTAGTACCATCAGCAAATGTAGTAAGGGGTGTCATGATGCTCTTTTAAAATGCTTTAGAGCATCAAAAAATGGTCTTGTGTGATTTGTGTCCATTCCTGATTCCTTCTCTTTAGTATGGATGGTTCTACATAAAACCATTTTTATAATGTATGAGAGTGAAGAACATTGTAAAGATTATACAGTTAGTTTTGACAGTTTAATTTGACCAAAAAAGAGCTCAAACCGAGAGTTCTGAAGGCATTCAGCATGATGATAGAAACTTGATACTTCCTGTCATTTCTTCTTATTGTAGATTACAGAACAGGATCATTGGTATGCGTATGAGTATGTGCTAGTTATACATGATGAATTCAATAATTTTCGTTTAGTTTTTTGTCTGGACAACATAGTGCTAGTGCACCCATTGAATTAGTGCCAAGTTAATGATGATGCACTTTTCTTGGTAAAGTACTGGATTAAACACAGACATTTGAAGCTTCTACCAGACTGAGGCAACATTTTATTACTTTTGGTGTGTTTGGGTTTTACAGCAGATTGTTATCTGCTAACCAGATTGTTGTACAAAATACAGCTTTATTGTACAGAACTGGTTCGGTGCAACGAATCAGCCTCCCCATCATTGCAGGTACTGCTAGAGGTGTCTCAGCTGATCAGGATCAGGGGAGGAACACTTAACAAGATGCAGGAGGGTGAACAGTTGCTCCACCTCCAGGCTGTCACAGTGGAAAATGTCAGCCCTTCCAGGAGCCAAAGACAGCTAGATTAGTTATTAGAAAGAAAAAAAAAAAACTAGAATCAGGCTTATCTTTCAGTCTGTCAACCTCTCTCACGCACACAAATAGCAGAGCTATCACCCACATCAGGAACAAACCACTCGTACAACCTTGATGGGTTCCACTGTTGCTTTTGACCCAGACACAAGAATTTAATCTTTTAAACACTGAGAAGCTTAATGGCTGAGATTTTTTTGTCATCCTGTATGACTGCCTATAAGCACTTATAGTCAGACGCATTAAAACCAGACTCTGTGGTTTTATAACACATTATAATACCTGCTCATAAGAGCACTGCAAACATATTAGTAATGTATTAGTGATATTAGTACTATAAAAGCTTGTGTTTTCCCAGTTCAAATTCAATTTTTGGGAAGATATCTCTGAACACCAGTGCTAGCTGGTCAGTGCAGGCTTTCAAGACCCGACTTGCAATGACACCTGGTTCTGTTGCCTTCCTGGTGTTTACTCTTCTGAAGGCTCACAGAGTGCTCTGCAATAATGAGTGCATCCCCTTCACTGGCGCACTCCGTGTGCGTGCAGCTTTTCCCACAGCTGTTTACAGTGGTGTTATTAGCTGCATCTTTGATGCGAGCATAAAACACTTTCAACTCGTCAGTCAGTGAAGTGTCGGTGCTCATCGTTGTAGAGGGTGGTTTGTAGTCCATCATTGTCCACATTCAAAACATAATCTGTTGCCTGCACTTAAATTCTGTTATGCCACACACCTACAGACTTTCTTACATCAGTAAAAATTCTTTTGGAGCTGTTGGAGTGAAATTGAAACATTGAAAATTGAAACAGTTTATTGAAATGTATTCACACTGAATCCAAATAAATGAATTTAATTGACTGAAATTTACTTTCACTGAACCTTATCCATTTTATTTAAACCAGATAATTAAAAATATGATTCATATATTTAATATGATCATTGTTTCAGTTTGTAAGTTAAAGGCATTGCTTCATGTACAAAGGAATGCAACAATGGTCACAGATTTTTGATCCACATGTTATGAAGTAAAAAAAAAAGTGGCGCTCAGAAAATAAGAGGAAGACCTGCATCAGGACTCTTTTCAGTCTTGGACCTCCAGTGGTGAAACAAACTCCCTCTTGCAATCAAATCAAAATCCCTCGCTGTCTTCAACCTCTTCAAGGAGCACCTTGGTGACTAACCAGTCCACTCTCTTATCTCTTGTACATCTCGGGCACTTACCCTCTTTAACCGTTTTTCCTTACTTGTGTATTAACCTTTGACATTTTTTTTTCTTTTTTACAGGGTTTGTTAAGGTGTGTAACTTAGTTGGCAACAACTGTGTACTACGTAGGATGTACATCACTCTGGATAAGAGCGTCTGCTAAATGCCGTAAATGGAAACATAAACGTTAAACAGATCTTACCATAGACTCTGTAGTCAAACTATAGTATGACTACAGAGTCACAATATAGACTAATGTTTATTCAGCAGCAGCTCTAAATTCAGATAATAATTTGTAACTGCTGTTTATGTTGTTATGCTAATGAGAGACTTTCATTCTCCCGTCTAGTGCTGGGCAGTTCTGATTCAATTTATATAAACTAAGTGTCATTTCTATACTTTTGTGTCATGCTGATTTGACAAAAAAATCCCAGATTGCAACGTTTCATGACTGTTTCATGATTTGGCACATCTTATTTATAGAAACTGGAGAGCAGCATCTCCAGGGACCAGCTGGATGTATGGAGAGTAACAGTTCCATGATGGAGCTTCACAACTCCAGCAGTCCAGGAGGAACCGCTGACTCAAGGTGAGTAACTTTATAACCATTGTGTTGATGTTTGACCCAGTTAAGAGAGCCATTAACAGAAACAGATCAGAAGACACACATCCTGGTGCAGGGGACTGGAGACTCTTACCAACCAGAGAATGATGTCCTGTCTAAAGTTTTGCTCTACAATTACAGGCAGACTGTTGGTAAAGAGTTAAAAAGGTTATGATGTCTTTGAGGTCAATTAACTCAATCTCATGCTGAAATTATGAGAAATTTAGTTGAGAAGAAAACAAAAATTTACATAATCATATCATAATTTAACAAAATTTAACACAATCATATCATACTTATTTGCATACCTAGTTTGGCAAAGTTTTTATGGACAAAAAGCCACTAAAGCACGTTCACGTATATATTTGACTTTTTAAAGTATATGTAAGTGTTTAGTGAACTCCTAAGTGACCATCCATGACTTCTTGTACCACTAAGGTATAAATATAAGGCGATACAGAGACCAGTTCTGACATCTGTCACAGGGAAGATCAGAAAACGAAATTAAATAAGACAAATAGGTGTTGATGTACGTAACTGGGTAATAAAACATAAAGAAATGTATAAATATTACAGAAAAGGTACAGAAACCCATAGAGTATGTTTATTTCCAAAGGGTAAATAGAGGTTGGAAAAAGGTCTTTAAAAGTAAATATGAAAACCATATAAATGTGGACCTTAAGAGAGGCGATAATTAAATGCGAGACAAATGTTGGATATGAGTCCTTCAGACAAACTCTACAGCCAGCATTGAGTGTTTCAGCAATTTGTACGTAGATTTTTATAGATAAACTGTTTACAGGGAGCAGAGAGCAGTATCTCCAGTGTCAAGCTGTAAGACCATGAGCAGTAACTCCAGCAGTGGAGGAGAAACCATTGATTCTTTGTGAGTAACTTTACACCAAAAGTCTACATGAGGAAGAAGGAAAATAAATTATTACTTGTTACATGTCATATGTTTTTGCTCGTGCTCCAGGAGGTTTAGGAATGTAGGTAGTTACACAACACGATAGACAAACTTCACTGTAAACTGTTAACAGTTTACATGAGAATGAAGTGTCTAAACTACAACTTTAAAAGTTGATTTCACTTCTCCAATATGTCACATAAGCATCTTATATATATATATATATTGCTTTAGACAAAGTTCAGCATCTTCTTTATGTATTTTTATGGATGAACTGTTGACAGGGAGTACAGAGTCTCCAGTGTCTAGTTGTGAGCCTGTGTACAATGAGTCCACGATAGGGCCTCAGAGCTCTAGCAGTGTGCAAGAATATTCTGACCCAACATGAGTAACTTTTCATCATCAGTTTACAGAAGAAAATTACCAGTTAGCATTACCTTATGCTCTAACCACAATTTTAGGAAAGTAACAACTTTAGGATAGTCCTTTACTCAAACATATTGCTGAACGTTACTCTCATTGTAATATAAGTCCATTTACATGGACATATAGTGCTCTTTTCAGGTAAAAGAAAATCCAGTTTAAATTAAATTGATTTGATTGAAACCCAATTTAAATTCTGCTTAAAACCAAAATAATGATCCTCAGAAGGGGTCAATAAACTGATACCAGAGTGAACTGGCTTTTTCCAAACAAAGCAATAAAGACAGATTAAACAATTACACAAAACTAGACACTAGTAGCATCAATACATGGCCAATGAAATTCAAATGAAATTTCATGGTAGCGTAATGCAACATGCTGGATGCAAAGACTTTTTTATAAGGCAAATATAGAAATGTGTATAGTCATATTCTGCTGTTGGGTTCATCCACAGTGCCCAAAAAAGGACAAAAGACATTTTCAAGGAAAATCTGGAGTCAGTATTCAAGGTTTGTAATGATCTGTTTTATCACAATGAGAAAATCTAATTAATTTTTTATCAAAATGAGACTTTTAGAGTCTCACACTGATTTCAAATGGAACTTGAATATGAGAAGAAAAGGAGAAGAACTATGTCTAGGAGAACAAAAATATTTCAAGAATTTAGAATAGTGCTTTACTCTGTTTATCTTTAATAACTGTTTTTTTTTTTTTTTTAAATGTGTTGCTCTTGTTTTGCTCTAGGAGTTGGCGCACAAACTCATCTCTATGGTGAACAATGAACTAATGAGCTTCAAGCAGCTACTGAGTCCAGATTACCCAGTCTGCTCTAAAAGGGAACTGGTGGATGGAGAGGACAAGAACATAGGCAGAAAAACGATGCTAAAGATCACTCTACACATCCTGAGGAACATGAACCAAACAGAGCTTGCTAACATGCTGGCAAGCAGTAAGAACATTTGAATTTTATGTCAGTTGATATTAAAGATGTTGTGTAGAAGTTAAGTGCTGTCTCACACTAAAACTTTTGCTATAGAACTTATCTTCAAACAGTTTACAGGATGAGTGAATGACATTGATTTAAATGAATTACTGCAGCACAACATAAATGCAAGCTAGCCTCCGAGCCAATTAGCTTGTCAGTTTTTGTTAATTTTTGCTTTGTTTGGCTTTTGATTTATAAGGAGATCCACTAAAAACTCAGGGCCTTGGTTCCCCTTCATATTTGTTGTTGCTGCTGCTAGTGGCATAGTCCTTACCATGCTAAACAGCCAGAGTGAAGTTATGAACTCATGTATAACATATTCAAAGATTCAAACCAGATATAGCTCAGTTAAGAAGTTAGTTTAGTATTAGCTCAGTTTAATGTAAAAAATCAGATCACCATGACTTTTGGGCAATCCCAGCTTTTGTAGACTTGGTTTACATTTACATTTACCAAATGCTCTCAACCACAGAAACTCATACAAGTGTGTTGTGTTGTAACCATGTGATCAAGCTAGCGCAGAGTCAAATGTCCCTTTGAGATATGACACTGACAGAAACCATGCTGGTTCCTAGATACAAAAATATGCAATGTAGAGAGATCACAACATTCTTACAAAGTGTAGCGATCCTTTAAATGTGTTTCAGTAAGTTTTAAAGGATTACCAGCTGAAATGTCATACCCGAAAACAGACAATTTCTGTTTAGTAAATACAGAAGCTAGTACATAGAGATTTAATTTCAGTAAGAACATTTAAAAAATGAAACCTATTAGGCTTTTAGGCTGAGGTTTTTTGTTTTTTTTTTTCATCAGAACTGCCACCTGTTTGTCATCAAACGCTCAAACTCAAACTGAGGGAAAAATGTCAGAGAATTAATGAAGGATTCTCATCCTGCAAAAACTCAGCACTTCTGAATGAGATCTACACAGAGCTTCACATTACAGATGAGAGCAGTGGGAAAGTCTTTCAAGAATGTGAGCTGAATTGGCCTGAAACTTCATTCAACAAAGGAGCAGCACAGGAGGCAGTGATCAAATGCGAAGAAATCTTTAAGTCATGTTCAGTACAAGAGAAACCCATCAGAACTGTGATAACACAAGGCATTGCTGGAGTCGGAAAAACTGTCTCTGTACAGAAGTTTATCCTGGACTGGGCTGAAGGAAAAGCCAATCAAGATGTCCTCTTCATTTTTCCGATTGCTTTTAGAGAACTGAATTTAATCGGAAATAAACAGCTCAGTCTCATGAATCTTCTTCATTGTTTCTTTCCAGAAACAAAAAAAATAAACCCAAGACACTACAAAGTCATGTTTATATTTGATGGTCTGGATGAGTGTAGGCTGCCTCTAGACTTCCAGAACAATGAGAGCTTGGGAGACATAGAAGAGCCATCCTCAGTAGATGTGTTGCTGACGAATCTCATCAAGGGCAACCTGCTTCCCTCTGCACTCATTTGGATAACATCTAGACCTGCAGCAGCCAGTCAGATCCCTCCTGAATGTGTTGACCGGGTAACAGAGGTGCAAGGTTTCAGTGACCCTCAGAAACGAGAGTACATCAGGAAGAGAATTGTTGATCAGGGCCTGGCCAACAAGGTCATCACACATGTGACGTCATCAAGAAGCCTTTACATCATGTGTCACATCCCGGTCTTCTGCTGGATTGCAGCCACTGTTTTAGAGAGAATGTTGAATGAAGGAGAGAATGAAGAGATCCCTCAAACCCTGACTCAGGTATTCACACATGCTCTGGTCTTCCAGATAAAATACAACAGCATGCAATACAGTGGAAAAAGTGGGACTGATCCTGAGCAGATAAGAGAAAGTATCCTTGCACTGGGAAAACTGGCTTTCCAACAGCTTGAAAAATGTAATGTAATTATCTATGAGGAAGACCTGCAAGAATGTGGCATTGGTATCAGAGAAGCATCAGTGTACTCAGAAGTATGTGCCCAAATCTTCAGAGAGGAATCTGGACTCCACCAGGGAAGGGCGTTCAGCTTTGTTCATCTTAGCATGCAGCAGTTTCTTGCAGCTTTATATGTGTTTCTCTCCTTCATCAACAAAAGTGATTTGAAACAGCAAACCACTCAGCTCTCTGAGTATATATGCCAGTCAGCAATGGCTGACTTCCTCAACAGTGCAGTGGACAAGACCTTACAGAGTGGGAATGAACACCTGGATCTTTTCCTTCGTTTCCTTCTGGGCCTCTCACTGGATTCCAATCAGATTCTCTTGAAAGACCTACTGATGAACACAGTAAGCAGCTCTCATAGCAAAGCAGAAACTGTCGAATACATCAAGAAGAAGATTTTACAGAATGCCTCTCCAGACAAATCCATCAATCTGATCCACTGTCTGAATGAACTGAACGATCATTCTCTACTGCAAGAAGTCCTAATATTCTTAAGGAAAAGAGTTTACGGACATCTGCACAGCGTCGATCTCTCTTCAGTTCAGTGGTCCACTCTGGGGTTTGTGTTGCTGAACACTGTAGATGACCTAGATGAGTTTAACTTGAGTGATTATGACCAATCAGAGGAATGTCTTCTTAGCTTGTTTCCACTGGTCAAAGTGTCGAGAAAAGCTCTGTAAGTATCCTCATATGGAAATGTACAACTGCACAGTTTGACAATATTAAAATAATGGCTTAGTATAATGCATTGTTTTTAATAACCTAATAAAGATTTGAACAAATTGCAAATAATAAGAAAGGCATTGAAAAATATGGGAAAAGTATTTCATTTAAATGAACACATGTTGGAGGGTTCATAAGGTCTTGGCCTTGTTCTGTGCTTTTCACTAAGCATTCAGCTTTGTTCATTATGACCTATGGTAGTGTTATGTGCAAATAACTAGAATTGCTTTATAATGATGTGCAGTGATGAGCATAATTCTTAGTTAATAATTCATTTAGAAATTAATCCATTGTGTATGGTGTGGTCCACTGTATTTATTCCTTTTGCAGACTAGCTCGGTGTAATCTCGGAGAAAAAACCTGTGTAAGACTGGGATCAGCTTTGCAACATGTAAACTCATCTCTTAAAGAGCTGGACCTCAGTGACAATGACCTGCAGGATTCAGGGGTGAAGCTGCTCTCTGATGGACTTAAAAGTTCACACTGCAAACTGGAGATACTCAGGTTAGATTTCTTTGAAGTTGTTTTTGAATAGTTCATTCAAGAGAGACCAAACTTAACCATAAAGCCATAGCAATGCTTGCTGTTGTATGGTTTATCTATACTTAACATAATTTGGTCATTGCTGCTCTGGTTAAATATTGCAGCATGACTCCGCTGAACATTAAACCCACTTCAACATCTTTTTCCTCCCTCTCTCTCTCTGTAGATTATCTGGTTGTATGCTCACAGAGGAAGGCTGTGCTTCTCTGGCTGCAGTTCTGAGTTCAAACCCTTCACACCTGAAAGAGTTGGATCTGACCTATAACCATCCAGGAGAATCAGGAGAGAAGTTGCTCTCTGCGAGACTGGAGGATCCATGCTGCAGACTGGAGACACTCAAGTATGTAAATCTGTGCAGAGCTGAATGTATTTGCAAATGTTTTTCAGTGTGGTTATTAATGCCACACTGGTGGTTCCTCATGAAGCTGCTTGAGAGAATGTTAAAAAAAATAAAACTGGTAACGTCTAGAAGTGTAAATAAAAGTAATTTTTGGTGTAGCGTAGTGTGATTGTCTGCAAGCTGGTGCATGGAGGTCATAGTCAGACCACAAGACCAGTTCTTACAGTAAAGAAAATATATATTTGCTGCTGCTGGTACCAGCTAATGTGATAATACAAAGGTTGATTAGCTACTTTACAAAGACAATACCACATGACAAGTAGAACCAGACCGTCCCATACGTCAACATGAGTGCAAGGGCCAGAAAAACATCAAGAACCATTAATAGCCATTACCCAGATGGTACCCTAAACTCTGTAGCCCTCTTAAAAGACCATACTTTAGTGGCTTTGAGAACATCCAGACTTATAGGGCAAGAAACCTCAATGGTGTTTAGTGTAAATGGACAAGATCTGCATGTGTGATATACCAGACAGATTGGTCATATATGTATTTTAAAATTTGCTTATCAAGAGTGAGCAGATTATAAGATTAATGCAGGTTAGTGGCATGTTAAATGAATAAACAAATACATCTGACCATCCCCTTCCCTGCCATTTTGGCTTAAGAACTGTAAACAAAACCATTTTCTCCTCACCTGTATCTCATAGAATTTTAAAACTAGGCTGCTAGGCTGGTCATTGCAGTTCTCACACAGAGTTGCATAGAAGTGAGCACCGATTTGAATGGCAAAATGACAAATGAGACACCTTAGTGGGGTGTTCAGTCTTGTCTGCAAAGTCCACAGTTGCTGCAAGTTCTAATTCTAACAAAGCAGACAAAGGTCAATTAATTTTGTTCAGGAAACAAGCATCTAAGTGAACTATGCATGTGTTTTTCGTCTTTAGGTTGGGACATGCAGGGAAGGCCAGAATCAAACCGGGTTTAAGAAAGTGTAAGTGTACTCTGCTCAGTGTAACATACACACACACACACACACACACACACACACAAACACACACACACACACACACACAGAGGTGTCAATTTGGTTTGAATGGTGGTGGGACTACATAAACTTGCGGGATGGGGATAGTTTCAAAAAAGGTGTGAGTGTAAAATTGATCGATCTTTAATTAAGGGGCACTGAACAAATGGTCCTCAACAAATTGTGATGGGGATATGTCCCCAATGTCCCCACCATAAACGACGGCCATGCACACACACATGCGGTTGTTCTGATGTTGTCTATTCTCTCTTCATGTATGTAGATGCCTGTGAGCTCACACTGGACCCAAACACAGCACACCCACACCTCTCTCTGTGTGAGGAGAACAGAAAGGTGACGTGTGTGGAAGAGCAGCAGATGTATTCTGATCATCCAGAGAGGTTTGATGGTTGGGAACAGCTGCTGTGTAGAGAAAGTCTGACTGGACGCTGCTACTGGGAGGTTGAGTGGAGCGGCACTGCTGAAGTAGCCATGACATATGAAGGAATTGGCAGGAAAGGAGACAGTAATGACTGTGTGTTTGGATGCAGTGAAATGTCCTGGAGTCTCTACTGCTCTAATAACAGCTACTGTGTCATGCACAATAAGAAGAGAACTGTCATACCTGCCTATCACTCCAGTTCTAACAGAGTAGGAGTGTATCTGGACTGGTCAAATGGCATTCTGTCTTTCTACAGCATCTCCTCTGATACACATACACTCGTTCACTTACACACATTCCACGCCACATTTACAGAGCCCCTCTTTGCAGGGTTTTGGGTGTATTCTAACTCCTCAGTGTGTTTGTGTGAGACATAAAAGTCTCTTGAATCTTTAGGTTGTCGAACAGTGCTTTTCACAGTGAATTTGTGGACACAAACAAAAGAATAAACTTCTCAGAACTGAACTGATTCAAGATTCAACAGAGGTTTCCAAACACCCCCACCCCTTTAAAGGATGAGACATTGCACACAGGCAGCCACCCTGCCCCACACCCTAACCCCGCCCCCATGCGTAGACCGATGCGTCCCCCTCACATTAAAAATGCTTCTGACGCCCCTGTTAAAACCTCTCCATGGGGCAGAGAGCAAAAAGGTTTTTTTCTTATTTCCAATGGTTAATCCACTGCTTTTCTGTTGGTTAGCTGTAGCTGAATGCTAAATGTCATTCTGTAAATGGTACTGCACTTTTAGCAACACGTCATAAACAGAGAAACACAGATGAGCAGCACAGCTGTGTTCATAATGGCTCCCTGCACCCTGCTCCTTACATAGTGCAAAATTCCATAATAACATATGAGTGTAGAACCTGTAATTTTATAACTTACATAGCACACTCTAGAGGGAAAAGGGAGCCTTTTCAGATTCAGACAAATGTATTGTTAACAGCTTTGTTGTTGAAGAGAAGGTAAAAGATGGTATTGAATTGGTATTGGTATCAGCAGACACTCGAGGTTGCAGTATCAGTATTTGTATCAGACACGAATAGTGGTTTCAAGCCACCCATGGTTAAAATACTCTTAAAGCATTAACAATAATGCTAATTGAGTAATAAACTGTTAAATATTTTATGTTGTATATATAATATATCTGTAAATGTTGACACATCAATCCTGTAAGTTTTTACACATCAAGTTTCACATTAGCTGTAATACATAAGTATGCCTTTTTAATGTAATGAAATGTGTTATGATGGAAAGTGTATAATTTAGAAAAATTTTATAACTTAAGATTTTATAAGATAAGGTTTTGTTTGGAGTGAAGGTCCTCCAGAACTTTGCACTTGAGTTATATGTTTCGTTCGTGCCCTCTGGAGTGAAGGGCCTCCGGTGTGATTTGTGTACCTCTTCTGACCCTCTTGTGTGTGTGTAACCTGGCACAGCTGTTTGAATATTGAACCTTGTCATTAAAACCCATTTATATTACTAACACTGTTTCCTGCTAGTGTGTCCTTTCCCATACCAGCTCTGACATTATGAAGGTTAATCAACAAAGAAAAATTACGACAAACATTTTGCCCCTTCATTGTCTCCAAATTATAATTATTATATTTATCCAAATATTATGTTTGCAGTTACTGGACAAGTTAACACGTTATCGCCTTAACATATTATTTACTTAACGCTGAAAATTTTATCGTGCGTTAACGCAGGTTTTTTTTTAAAAATCCATTTACTTTGAAGGTTCACTGCTTTTTTTGTGCTTGTGAGTGTGTCCATATTATATGGACAAAAGTAATGGGACACCTGACCATTACACCAACAGGGACTTTAATGACTCTGCATTCAGATACATAGACTTTCATTTGGAGCTGATCTGCAGCTGTTCTAATGGTTCTGCCCCACACGCTCTGGGCAACTTGCTTTTCTATAACAAACTAGATTTTATTTGATTACATTACATTTTATTTTATTACATTAATTTTTAAATTGAGATTTACAAGAAACATTTTAACTGCAAACCTAATCTTGTGGCACTTTTGTTCATATAGCAGTATCAAAGAGGGCAATACACTACTTTTGAATTAATTATTTAATTTTGCATCTTTTGGATTAATCATGATAAAAAATTATATATATCAAGACATCTGTTAGCTATTAATGAGCTATGAAAGAATTTGACTGCATCACCACACAACATGTTAACAGGGTGTCAGGCATGCACTGTTACATATTCTTACAAAGGAAATTTTAATCCCTGTGAATCCCTGCCTTGTGCCTGTTGGCCCTAGTATAGGTGTTCAAGGCGAGGGTGGGTTTACACCAAGAATCAGCTCTGAGCCCTTTCTTGTTTGCTATGGTCAACAAAAGGTTGACAGGTGAGATCAGGCAGGAGTTCTTGTGGACTGTGATGTTTGAAAATGACAGTGTGAATGGTAGTGACCGTAGAGAGCAGGTTGAGGAGATCCTGGAGGTTGGAGATATGCTCTGGAAAGGACAGGAATGAAGATCAGTATTACTAAGACAGAATACCTGTGTGTGAATGAGAGAGAGGACAGTGGAATGCTGAGAATGCAGGGAGTAGAGAGTTGGTGAAGGTGAAGGAGTTCAAATACTTAGGATCAAAAGTCCAGAATAATGGGAAGTATGGAAAAAAAGTAAAGTAGATAGTGCAGGCAGGGTGGCAGGAATGATTTGTGACAGGCAGATACTGTCACTTTATTTAACAATACAAAAATGCTGAATGTGAATGTAACAGAGAATCACAAGGTGACGTCAGGGTAAGATCATGGTGGACTGACAAACACTGATGGAAACACAGTGATATATGACTTACTAAGTTGGAAGTAGTAGGTAGTCAGGCTTTTGTAGATGGGTGCTTCACTTTATTAAAATCAAGGTTGTGAATGCATCACTTTAAACAGCATTTAAAGAAACTGGCAGTTGAAATGGCATCTTTATTAGATGCTAACACTTATAAATAGGGCTGTAGTACAGGCCGAAGATGGTTTTTCTGTGTTCTTGGCCAAGTCCGGTGACCTTTAAATAACAGTATTTCTAAGAGTAACTTTTATCTATGGCAAATGATTACACCAAAAAAAAAAAAGTCAATAAAAAAAAATCAATCAACAAATCATTGATTAAATAAGATTGTTCACAAACAGAACTGTGTGTTAATTGCCACAATGGAGCATTTTACACTTTAAAATAAGGCACCTCTTTGGCAATTATACACATGCTATAAAACCTATGAAAACTGTCAGAGGAGCTCACTGTGTCATGCCTCTTTAGAATGTATTTATTGTAAGGAAAATATTGTTATAGGGGTTTAATAACATTGTATACTCTGTACATGTTAATTCATTTTGTGCTTGGGGTTACACTGATGTAAACTTAAACTGCAGGCAGGTGCAATAGGTTGTTGGAGACTGCCTTGTCACTCATTCACATATTGTCACAAGTAATTTGATATGAACTAAAGTGGGTGAGTTCCAGTTACAAGTCATAGGTCATTTCATGCAGTTTGGAAATAATTATACAAAAGATACAGATTATGCATATATATATATATATATATATATATATATATACTCTTTACTAGGACACAGTAGCTTTACACACACACACAGAGGAATCTGAATCCCAAACCCTGAACCCCGCATACAGGGGCTCAGTGAATGTCGAGTTGAATGTGTGTAAATGTGTGAGTGTGTGTGTATCAGTGGAGACACTGTAAAAGGAGAGTGTGCCAGCCGACCAGTCCAAATACACTCCCACTCTGTTGGAGCTGGATCGAGGGGCAGGTATGACCGTCCCTTTCTTATTGTGCCTGGCTGAGAAACAGACAGTGGAGCAGTCCAGACTCCACGACAGTTTATTGCATCCAAACACACGGTCATTGTTACCCCCCTTCCTGCCAATTCCTTTGTATGTCACTGCGATAACAGCACTGACATTCCACTCAACCTCCCAGTAACAGCGGCCAGTCAGACTCTCTCTACACAGCACCTGCTCATACTCATTAAATCTGTCTGGATGATCAAGATACAGCTCCCGCTTTCTCATGCAGGTCACCCTCCTGTTCTCCTCAGACAGGGAGAGACGTGTGTGTGCTGTGTTTTCGTCCAGTGTGAGCTTGCAGGCATCTGCACACAAGAAGAGAGATTCGAGTTAAGTATATCAGTGTGGATTATCTGTGCATGTGTTACAAAATAAGAGTGACCATCACAGTGACATACATTTTCTTTGTCCTTGTATGATCCTGTTCTTTCCTGCATGCTCCAACCTGTAGAAACAAACAGAATATTGGACGATGGTCAAGAAATAATTAATTAACTAGAGCTCCATTTGGGATGATGTGAAGTGACAGAGGCAGCCAGCCAGTTTGCACAGTGAAAGGGGAAGCCAGACATTGGGTTGTCTAAATTTAAACCCTATCTTGGTGAGACAGGAAAACCAACAAACTTTGCTTATTTCTCTCCATATTCATTCCCCAGCGGCCTCACCACAAAAAAAATCTGACTGACTTTGACTGACTGCTGCTCAAACACTGTCTAATTGTATGCATACAACCACAATGCATTGGAACAGCATCAATATCTCAATAACTGAGGAAAATCAGAAAATTCATCAAAAAGATGAATAAGAATAGTAAAAATAAAACTTAAGAAGGATTATAGCTTACACAATCACACAAATGAAAGGGGCTGGCCCAAAATGTTTTGATTAGAATAGTCACATTGGACTCACATCCAGGACTGCTGCAAAAGCCTTGTTAAAGTTACTTAGACAAAAATATATGTAAGCATAACAGCGTAACAGTTTGTGGTGCTTCACAACACAGTAATGATGAAAAGATCATATTTCAAGTTTCCCGTACATTTCATTTAATTCTTTTAAATTTCCTGATTATGTGAATATTATATCATGATAACCTGGCCGAATTGGGTTTGGAAATGGCATTTTTTTATCATTCCTAAATACTACTGCTGTATTCAGTTTTAACGCAGTAGAGGGCAGCTTGATTAACTTTCCAGATTGTTAGTCTGCATTTGAAACTGTCACGTCTGTGCCGTCTCGGCCACGCAGCCCATCGCCAGAATACTAGGTGGCACTCAGCTCTGGACAGGTATGTGTGACGTCACAGGAGTGTGTGTGTGGTGGTTGGGAGCCGAGTCAACCCAGGTGAGGGCGAGGAGATTCATTAGCTCATCAACAGGGTTGCCAGGCACCTAACGACAAGTCCACCTGTCTCGTGTTAAGTCAATGATTATGTTTAATGTGTCTGTTTCGTGTGAGTGGCTGATTGTGTGTGCGTGTGTGTGTGTGTGTGTGTGTGTGTGTGTGTGTGTGTGTGTGTGTATGTGTGTGTGTGTGTGTGTGTGTGTGTGT